>ML274364.1:50832-84675 GCA_005239495.1 Nicotiana undulata | reverse complement strand
GAGGGGGGAGGGTGATTTGTGTGGTGTCCAATTTTTGCGTGCACTAGTTATAGAAGTACCAGGTTCTTTTATGTGTTCCAACTCCTACAACTTGCCAAATAATAAATACAAAAATTAAAGAACACAGAGATTTTTACATGGAAAACACCTGGCTCAAAAGGTGAAAAAATCACGACCTACTTCCCAGTAGGATTTTCCCAAAGCTCTTTACTAAATCAGTGAGCCAAACAACATTTACAAAACTCTTTGTAAACCTAAGGATTACCTCTAATCCCTTTGTGACAAACTAGCCTCTAGCTATTTGCGACAAACTCCAAGTTAGATATAACTAGAAATACACTGTACCTATTACAGATGCTTCTAGATAAAGCTGAAAAGATACACGTTGAAATCACCTACTTCAAATAAGCTAGACTAAAAGACAACAGTTGGAACTGGTTCTTCTAGCTGGTTCAAGTAGCTTCAGAGTCGCACACTTAATTCTCACACGAACTTCTTGCAAAATTGCCTTGCTAATTTTGCTCTCAATTCCTGCTTAACTTCTGCTATTGTGTGTGCCTGTACAATAAGAACACTTAAGCATTATATAGGATTAGTAGACAAGAGATTTACTAGAATTCTGATGCTGCTCTTCCTTGGTGGAAGAGTTCTAGTTAATCTCAATTCCTTAAATTCTCCCTTATCTTGATTCCGTTCTTACTGAATAAGGAGTCTTTCTCCTTATCATTTTGCAATCTTTTAGATAAGGAGATATCTCTTTAATTCACAGATTTCGTTTATCTCCTGCATGAGCACATCACGTGCCTCTAACTCTGCATGTGTCTGTGTCTCCAGTGATGGACCTAGTTAAACTTTGAGTTCCTTTGTCAATCTTCAAAAACATTCAGTTTCTTGGGCCAACACGTTTCTTTTCATCTCGTGGGTGATTTGCTCGTATGTATTGTGAATCGTGTCTCTTTTAATGCACTTCTCCAGCTGTCTCTTTTCTAGTGATTCACGCGTCTTGCCATGTTAGCCACATAATTAACTCCACGTGTAATATTTATTTTTATCAATACAAAAAGTTCATTATCCAACCCTTTTTAGTGAATAATATGGATGGGATAACTGTTTTTTCTTAATTCATTTTGCCACCGCTAGTCATAACTATTGTTGGCCTTTGATTTCTTTGAGTATTTCTCCCAGGAGGTTATTGGTAGTCTTTATGACATTTCATCTATATGTACTAATTTCCACATATATTTTGAGGCGTGCCCATATGTATGTGAAGCCTCCTTTCTGCCTTGCCATCCATTGTTTGTATTCTTAGACATGGCACTCCCGGCCTCCAGTTGTTCGTACATGTCCGCGCTTCCAATGAATTTTAATTTCAAATTCGTCAAATCAAATCCAATCCATGCTATATTTTTCACCTAATTTGAAATTATTAATCTTAAATCTTAATTATTGATGCACATATTTTTTTTAGCAAAATGATGTTTCAATCTTACACTAAACGCTAAAACCATCATTATCTCAAACATAAACCCCGTTTCTAATTGTTACCTTACGTCGACACTGCTAGTAGAACTGATAGTTACTATAACTTATAAGTCTGATCTTGCAAAATTCTGGCCTTAAAAAGGAATTACAAACGACGAGACAAAAGGCCCCCCATTCTATGTAAAAGTGCTTTCTCTATAAATGCAGGTAAAAAGACACCAAGATTACCAAGATATTATAAAGATATTATCTATCAGGAAGATAGAAGACCCACCTCTAGGAAGCAACAAAAATCTAAAAGTAGTAGTGGAGGACAAAAAGTCTTATCCATGCATCATCTACAGAATATACACTTAGACACTTTCATTGAGACAAAATACTAGTTTCACATAAGTTGTACACAAAATTTGTTATTAAAACTCAGATCGTATTATGAAACTTACCCCCGAAAGACATTTGGAGTAAGTTATTTTTCTCCTTGAAACACAAAGACTTGTCGTGCTTTATACATGTGCCATGTCAGCACTCTGTCAGCGCCACATCAGAAGATCTTCTCTCTTTTGTAATTTTACTTATTTTTTTCTTACTTATATTCTTACACTAATTAATTCTTATTAACCACTAAAACCCCTCAATAATCATATCTTTTCTTCTTCATTGCGCCTAACACTAAATCGGCAACAAGTATCACGCACCATATATTCCTTGTTCTTCATGACCAGTGTAACATATTCTAATTCATGCATAAATAGCTTGAATTTCTGATTTTATAGCTAATAAAAATATCGATAGGAGAGAAGCTAGAGTCATAGTCTGTTTCGCTCCAGGATTTATACTCGGGTTCGATTATGTAATTACAGCCAATATTTCTGCTAGTGGAGACCATCTAACATAATCATAAGCCTATTTGTAAAGTTGACTTTGTTGGCAATATTTTTTGGGACTCAAAAATATTTTTTATGTGGTGAGTATCATTTGCACAAGTTGTATCTTTTCTTTTACAACTAAGAGGCCATGCCTTTTTTGCCTATAAAAGGAAGGCATTAGTTCATTTTAAAGTTTAAACAACTACAAGAGTTTCATTTCTTGTTTCTTCTCCTCCTTTAGTAATTGAGAGTATTTTATAAGAGAGTTGAGTGTTGGGAAACACTTGTGTGATCCCTTTTCTTTGGAGCGATCTTGTGAGGTTATTCTCTTGGGGGGTATTTGGGATTAATGAGAGTATTTACTCTAATTTTGTACGCTCTTTTGTACTCTTGTTGCTATAGTGAATTTGCTCCTCTTCGCTTGTGGACGTAGGTCACACTGACCGAACCATATTAAATTGGTGTCTTCTTTATATGCTTTAATTGTTGTTGTTATCAACTTGCTGTCACGACCCAAAAGTACGTGACCGACACCCGACACACTACCCGACCCAAGTGAACCAAACCATATGATGCATCCAAATCATATGCATGAAAACCAATTCAACTGCGAAAGCTACTTGAAAATCATACAAATTTTCAAATTAAATGATAAAATATTTTCTGATTCGAAATCACACATGATGCCTTTCTTGATAATAATAATGAGATTAAGAAAAATAAATATATTTTATGTACGTCGTGTACAACCCCGTTACTACAACCCTTCACAACTATCTATGGAGCCTCTAAAGAATAGAATTAAATACTTGGACTAATACCCGACCAACATAAAGTATGAAAACAACATGATAACTACCACGAAATAGGAGTGGTGCCTCACCATATACCTCAGGAAGAGAGTAATCATAGCCCTGACCGCATGCCACGTATCATACCTCATCCTGAAACATATAAAGTAAGCAGGGCCCTGGGGAGGGGGGGGGGAGGCTACTGGCTGAGTACACCACAGCGGTACTCAATAAGTGACATAGACTCTCTCTAACTTAAGTTATTGGGACAAACTTTATAAAACTAATGCACAAATATATGATATAAAACGATAAGAAATAATATCAATTCATGATACTAGTCATTTTAAATAAAAGCCAAGTGAAATATTACCCTCAATATAAACTTTTAAAACATTTATATCAACCCAAGATTTTTGGATAAAATTATACGAAATCATTTCATAAAATTTGCTTTAAGTCGTTGAAATCACTTTCGGTTCCTTAGGCCAACACATAAGAAAATCATCCTTACCTTTCACCGGGAGTACTATACCATCACCGACACAAGAAGGTCAACTAGGTTATGTACCTACCAGAAAGTATCATATACTCTAGTTGCTCAGGTTGTCTCATCATAGTGTCGTACGAATCGACTAAGCCATACTAATAATAGCACAAAATGGTATCCTCTCGAGGGATAGCACTCTGCTATATTATATACCACAATGTGTCCATATTCGTCTGCATCGACATATGTAGTTTCATGGCGACAAACACAATATATCTGAATTCAATCTCGGTGAACTCAAGTAACTCTCAAAATGTTTGATAATTCAAAAATAGATTCATAGTATATTAGCCTCAAAGGATCTATTTTTATTAAATTATAACATTAATAAAAAAAAATCTAAACCATCTGAACAAAAATTAAATAAACAATGTTTTACATGTTAAAGCATTTAGCAATTTAGAATCAATCTTTAGAAGAAGGGGTATCAAGTTACTAAGTCTACCATGAAAGTTCGGGAGAGGGTAGTGGAAAGGAGGATAAGGAGGGCGGTGTCTATATTGGAAAACCAGTTCGGGTTCATGCCAGATCGTTCTACTACGGAAGCTATCCACCTTATCAGGAGGTTTGTGGAACTATACAGGGATAGGAAGAGAGATTTGCATATGGTGTTTATTGACCTAGAGAAGGCATATGACAAGGTCCCTTAGGACGTCCTTTGGAGGTGTCTGGAGGTGAAGTGTGTGCCGGTGGATTAGATTAAAGAGATAAAGGATATGTATGATGGAGCTATGACTCGGGTTAAGACTTTGGGAGGTGACTCAGAGCCTTTTGCGGTGGTTATGGGGTTACACCAAGGATCTACGCTTAGCCCATTCTTATTTTCTCTGGCAATGGACGCACTGACACACCATATCCAAGGAGAGGTGCCATAGTGTATGTTGTTCGCAGATGCTATAGTTCTGATTGATGAGACGCGAGGCGGCGTTAATGGGAGACTGGAGGTATAGAGGCAGGCCTTGGAGTCTAAAGGTTTCAAGTTGAGTAGGACTAAGATAGAATATGAGGAATGTAAGTTCAACGACGTGATGGGGGAAGCAGATATGGAATTCAGGCATGACTCACACGTCATCCTCAAGAGAGAAAGTTTTAAGTACTTAGGGTCAATTATCCATGGAGATGGGAAGATCGACGGGGATGCTACGCATCGTATTGGGGTGGGGTGGATGAAGTGGAGGTTAGCGTCTGGAGTCCCGTGTGACAAGAATGGGCCACTGAAACTCAAAGGTAAGTTCTATAGAGCGGTGGTTAGACTGGCCATATTGTATGGAGCTGAGTGTTGGCTAGTCAAGAATTCACATATCCGAAAGATGAAAGTAGCAGAAATGAGCATGTTGAGATGGATGTGTGGGCACACTAGGCTGGATAAGATTCGAAATGAAGATATTCGGGAGAGGGTTGGTGTGGCTCCCGTGGACAACAAGATAGGGGAAGCGCGGCTTAGATGGTTCACACACGTGTGGAGAAGAAGCCTATGTATTGGTAAAAAATAGGCTTCACACGTGTAATATTTCTGATGACAAGGCAATATATATGGAGCAATAGAAACATGACAACTGGTCATAAATTTACAAAGAGGTACGAGAGAAAGAGGAACGGAACAACATACCCATGAGACAATTAGATGCGGGAACCTCAATATAATTGAGGAGTTGAAGAGACACGAATGAACTAAGGCAGAATAAAGGGCAGATTCAAAGATCTTCAATCAATGAACCAAATGTTATATAATCTTCACGCAACAGTTACGATTACCTATTGTAACGTTATATTAATGATATTATTAGTCATTAATGCTCAATCATTAAGAAAAGTAGGCGTTATATTAAGAAATTGCCTATAAAAGGGAGTAAAAGATCACTTGTTTGTAAGGGCACGTTCGAACCACTACTGAAATATATTTACTTTTATGCACTCTTATTGCTTTCTTATTGCAAATTTTATTAGTCAATTTTCTTGGTTATCAGAAGCCCGAGTACTTTTTAAAATAGCTTCGGGCAGAGAATCTAATTCTTTGGTTAAACAAATTGGTTTCGTTGTCGGGAATCTGATAATATTTATTGTTTCTCAAACAACCTTTCGCGATGTCAAACGCCAACGATAACAACCAACAGGCAATTGGAACTCCAGCCCCATCACCTCAGGGATCCCTACGAGGTTCAAGGGACTATTCCCCATGGAGATCTACAACTCAAAATAATGATCAAACTAGAAATGAGTAAATAGGGGAACAAGACCATGTGAAGCAAATGGTTGGCGAATATGTGAATGAAGCTCTTAAAGCTTTCATGAGGGGGTTACCAGTTGTATCACCTAAGACTCCTCCAAACAACACCACAATTGTGGAAAACCCACAATTCAGACTAGAAAATTCAGGAAGTAGAGGCACTCCAAATGAGTCTCTTAAAGGAAGACTAGGTATGTCTAACAATTCAGATTTACAATCTTTACTACTAACCTTGCAGAAACATGTGAAGGAACAAAACGATCGTATCGAACAAATTCCTGGCGTACCACCTGTCATCAAGGGTATTGACATTGATAGATATTCTAAACAACCTTGGAAGACAAGTGCAGCACCATTGCCTATTCCCACGAAATTCAAAATGCCTGACATACCAAAATATGATGGGACAACCGACCCACGTGATCATGTTACTGCTTTCACCACATGAGTAAAAGGCAATGACTTGACTAAGCAATAAATTGAACAATGTTGGTCAAGAAGTTTGGAGAAACCCTCACCAAATGAGCGTTAACATGGTATTCTCTCTTACCCGAAAATTCTATTGGCTTTTTTGCTGAGCGTGCAGATTCGTTTATAAAAGCACATTCCGGTGCACAAAAAGTAGAAAATGAATGGAAGACATATTCAAAATAAAACAAGGAGACACGAAATTGCTTCATGAATTCGTAGACATGTTCCAACGTGAAACAATGATGCTACCAAGAGTGCCTAACAATTGGGCAGCAATGGCATTTGCAAGTAATTTGAATGATAAAATCTCGGAAGCCACAAGAAGACTCAAAGAAAGCTTGAGACAGTTCCCAGCCACGACATGGAACGATGTTTATAACAGGTACAACACCAAGTTACGAATAGAAGAAGGTACCATTGCACAATCAAAAGCAGAAGACAGGACCAGTTCTTGACGCTCCGAATCAGAAAAGAGAACTGATAAGAACAGGTACGATACATACATGGGACCTTCGGGATGGGAGACTCGTTCCAAATTTGAAAACACACACTCTGATCACATACCGCCAAACAGAGATTCGAGCTCATCATCATCAAGATCCGGAAAGGATCAAACGAGGGAAATAGAGGTAATGTACGAATTGGAGACTACTGAATTAATTATTGTATTAAGAAATATGAGTGAAAAAGTTCGATGGCCCAAAGAAATGAAATCGAATCCAAACAGAAGGAATCTAGACTTCTGGTGCGAATTTCACAACGATCATGGGCAGAGGACGTCAGATTGAAAGTTATTGCAAGGTGAGGTAGAACATTTATTACAACAAGGCTATCTAACAGAACTGTTTAGTGAAAAAGGTAAACATGCATATGTGAAGAACATGCAGGAGCCCCCAAAGCCACCTTCTCCAAAGAGAACAGTAAACGTGATAAATGGAGGACATGAAGTGAATGGCGTAACTTATAAAAGAACGACCAAGTTCGTAGTAACTAACGGGAAATGAACTCATGAAATTTGGAGGTTGATTTATATCCTTAGACGACGCAGATGCTGATGGATTATTACTTCCACACAACGACACACTGGTAATATCCTTACTTATACACGACACTAACGTGAAAAGAGTGTTAATTGATCCAGGTAGCTCAGTCAATATCATTTTGTTGAGAGTTGTGGAAGAGATGTTGATGGGGAATTGTATAATTCCAAAAGCACGTTCCTTGTCTGGGTTCGACAACTCTACTGTCATAACAAAAGGAGAAATCGAGTTTAGTACCTATGCAAAAGGTGTTATCAAGGATACGAAGTTACAAGTCATTGATACTGATATGGCTTATAATGTAATCATGGGGAGACCTTGGATCCATGATATGGAGGCAGTACCATCTACTCTACATCAGGTGATTAAATTCCTTTCCAAATGGGGAATCCAACAGATTTGAGGTGATCAGCAGACCTCAAGAAACATCAATTCAGTGATACATTCCAATAAAGAAGATAGCGGAAAAATCAAAGGACGAGAAAACAATTCAAACAGACACGGAAGAAAACGATAAAGATATGGTAAACCAAATCACCACGGATGTCGCATTAAGACACACGGACATGGATTCCAAACCTAATGTTATTCAAGAGCTAGAGAAAATGAGAATATCAAGACAACTACTGAGGAGCTCGAAGTTGCTCCATTGTTCGAACATAAACCTGAGCAAAAAGTCCATATAGGCACAAGGCTAAGCCCAACTAGAAAAGTTAAGTTAATGGAATACTTAAAAGCTAAAGCAGATTGTTTGGCTTAGTCCCATTCAGATATGAGAGGTATACCTCCGGAAGTGATGACTCATAAACTAAATGAAGACCCATCCTTCGTACCTTCCAAGCAAAAGAAAAGAAAGCTGGGAACGTTCAAGAATCAAGTGATCGATGAAGAGGGGGACTTATTGTTACAAAGGCTAGTGACCAAGATGTTCCAAGAACAGCTGGGGAAAACAATGGAGGTGTACATTGATGACATGTTGGTGAAATCAACACAAGAAGAAGATCATTTCCATCATCTCTCGATTACTTTCGAGATCCTCCACAGTTATAACATGAAATTAAATCCAGAAAAATGTGCCCTCGGTGTCGAATCAGGTAAATTTTTGGGTTTTCTCGTATCAAATAGAGGTATTGAAGTAAAAACTAAAATTAAAGCTATTGAGGAAATACCTGATATACTCACGAGCAAAAAAGAAGTTCAAAGATTAACATGTAGGACTGCAGCTTTAGGAAGATTCATCTCCAGATCTTCAGAGAAGAGTTTTAAATTCTTCTCAGTCTTGAAGAAGCAGAATCAGTTCTAATGGATTGAATAATGCCAACAAACTCTTAAAGATTTGAAGGCCTACCTATCGAATCCCCCGCTGCTGTCTAAATCAAAGGAAGGGGAAAGGTTATATGTTTATCTTGTTGTTGCAAAAATTGTCGTAAGTGCAGTCTTGGTAGGTGGATGACAAAGGCAAACAATCTCCTATCTACTACGTAAGTAAGTCCTTATTAGATGTTGAAACTAGATATCCTCATCTAGGAAAATTAGCCTTAACTCTAATGATGGTAGCTAGAAAGCTAAGACCGTACTTTCAGTGTCACCCAATTACTGTCGTAACATCATATCCACTGAGGAATATTTTACATAAGAAAGAATTGTCATGAAGATTAGCTAAATGGGCAATAGAATTAAGCGAACATGACATAGTCTATCAACCTAGGACTGCAATAAAGTCTCAGGTTTTAGTTGATTTCGTAGCTGATTTCAATAGCAGTATAATTCCTGAAGTGGAAAAAGAACTGCAAACCTTCACCGGGGCTAATCTAGGAATATGGACCCTACTCACTGACGGCTCTTCTAATATAAAAGGAGTCGGTTTGGGGATTATTTTAAAACCACCTACGAGTGAAAAGATAACACATGCTATTAATGTTATCCTATAACTAACAATGAAGCAAAGTACGAAGTTGTCATTGCATGACTTGAATTAGCACGAGAACTCTCAATCGAGCAGATCGTGATAAAAAGTGACTCGTAACTAGTGGTAAACCAGATGCAGGGGACTTATTGTATTGGTAAAAAAGAGCTTCACACGTGTAATAACTATGATGACTCAGCAATCTACATGGAATAACGAAAACATGACAACTGGACGGAACTTCATGGAGAGGCACGAGACAAAGAGGCACGGAATAGCATACCCATAGGAGAATCAGGTACGAGAATCTTAACCTAATTAAAGAGATGAAGAGGCGCGGGAAACATGAATCCAGGCAAAATAAAGGGTAGATTCGGAGATCTTCAATTAATGAGCCAGACATTACACAACCTTCACGCAACAGTTACAGTTAATCATTGTAACATTACATTAATTCCATTATTAGTCATTAATGCTCAATTACTGAAAAGGGCAGACGTTATATTAAGAAATTCCCTATATAAGGGAGTAAAATATAACTTGTAAGGACATATTCGAACTACTATTGCAATACACTTACTTTTTGTGCATCTTACTGCTTTCCAATTACAAATTTACTTGTAATTATTAGCTTATTCTCTAGCTATCAGAAACCCGTGTTCTTCCTAAACTAACTTTGGCAAAGAATCCAATTCTTTGGTTAAACAAATTGGTTCCGTTACTGGGAATCTGATAATCTTTGATTACTTTCAAATTACATTCTTTGAATTATGTCGAACGCTAATGACAATAATCAACAGAGAATTGGAACTCCAGTTCCATCACCTTTAGGAACCCCACAGGGCTTAAGGGAGAATTCCCCAGACAGATCCACGGCTCAAAACAATAATAACAACGCAAATGAAAAAACATGATAACAAGATCAGGTAAAGCAAATGGTTGGTGAATACGTGACTCAAGCTTTACAAGCTTTTATGAGAGGATTACCAACAGCATCACCTGAGCCACCTCCTAACAACACCGCAACTATGGAAAACAAAAAATCCGGGTTAGCAAACTCAGGAAGCGAAGGCGCTCTAAAAGAGTCCCTTGAAGCGAGACCATGTATGTCCAATAACCCAGAGTTACAATCTTTATTACTAACCTTACAAAAACATGTGAAGGAACAAAACGATCGAATTGAGAAAATCCCTGGAGTACCACCTGTCATTAAAGGCATTGATGTTGATAAATATTCTCAACAACCTTGCAAGCCAAGTGCAGCACCCTTGCCAATCCCCAAGAAGTTCAAAATGCCTGACATTCTCAAGTATGACGGGACAACCGATCCTCGTGATCATGTAACTGCTTTTACCACCGGAGTAAAAGGCAACGACCTGACTAAACAAGAAATTGAGTCGGTCCTAGTCAAGAAGTTCGGAGAAACACTCACCAAAGAAGAACTAACATGGTATTCCTTTTTACCTGAAAATTCTATTGAATCTTTTGCTGAGCTTGCAGATTCTTTTATAAAAGCACATTTCGGTGCGCAAAAAGTCGAAAAAAGAATGGAAGACATATTCAAAATAAAACAAGGAGACACAGAGTTGCTTCGTGAATTTGTAGATAGGTTTGAACGAGAAAGAATGTTTCTACCAAGGGTACCTGACAATTGGGCAGCCATGGAATTTGCAAGCAATTTAAATGATAGGAGTTCTGAAGCCACGAGGAGACTCAAGGAAAGCTTGAGGGAATTCCCATCCACAACATGGAACGACATCTATAACAGGTATAGTACTAAGCTACAAATAGAAGAAGACACAATTTCTCAATCAAAAGCGAAAGATCAGACAAATTCCAGATGCTCCGAGCCAGGAAAAAGGACAGGTAATAACATGTATGAACCTTATATGGGACCTTCGGGACGAGACAATCGTCCCAGGTTTGAAAACGCCCGGTCATAATATAGACCATCAAACAGAGATACGGGCTCATCCTCATCAATATCCATAAAGGATCGCGATGAACGAAGTAGAGGTAGTACAAGAGTTGGAGACCACTACTTCAATGTAAGTACTTATAAACTAATCACAATACTGAGAATATATGGGCGATAAAGTCTGATGGCCCAAAGAAATGAGGTCAAAGCCAAATTGAAGGAATCCAGACTTCTGGTGTGAATTCCATAACGATCATGGACACAGAACTTCAGATTGTAGATTTTTGCAAGGTGAGGTAGAACAATTATTAAAACAGGGCTATCTAACATAATTGTTTAGTGAAAAAGGTAAGCATGCATATATGAAGAACATGCAAGAGTCCCCAAAACCACCATCTCCGAAATGAACGGTCAACGTGATACATGGAGGTGAGGAGGTGAACGAAGTAATATGCAAAAGAACCACAAAATTCACAATTACACACGGGAAGCGGATTCGTAAAGACTTGGTGCAGACAGTATATCATTCGATGATGCAGATATCAACGGATTAATGCTTCCACACAACGACGCACTGGTAATATCCCTACTTATACATGACACTAACAGAAAAAGAGCGTTGATCGATACAGATAGCTCAGTTAATATCATTTTGTCGAGAGTTGTGGAAGAAATGCTAATGGAGGATCATGCAATCCCAAAAGCTCGAGCCTTATCTGGGTTTGACAACTCTACGGTCATAACAAAAGGGGAAATTGAGCTTAACACCTATGTGGAGGGAGTAATCAAAAATACTAGATTCTAAGTCATTGATATTGACATGGCCTATAACGTAATCATGGGGAGACCATGGATCCATGATATGAAAGTTGTTCCATCTACCTTACATCAGGTAATTAAGCTCCCTTCCGAATGGGGAATTCAACAGATTCGAGGCGATCAACAAACCTCAAGGAATATAAATTTTGTAGCATACTCTAACAAAAATGAAGAAACGGAGAAATCAAAAGATGAAAGGTTCGATCAAACAGGTACGGAAACAACTGTTGTTCAAATAGGTACGGAAGAAACTATTAATCAAAAAGGTACAATGGAAACTGTTGTTCAAATAGGTGGGGAAGAAGGTAACCACAAGAAGGTGAACCAAGTCACCTCGGAAGAAGTATCAAAACATGCGGACATGGATTCCAGACCTGATGTCATTCAGGAACCAGAAGAGGGAGAGCATATCAAAATGACTACAGAGGAACTCGATGCTATTCCACTATTTGAGTTGAAGCCCGAACAAAAAGTCCACATAGGTACGAGGCTAAGCCCCAGCAGAAGAGGTAAGTTAATTGAATATTTAAAGGCTAACGTAGATTGCTTTGCTTGGTCCCATTCAGACATGACAGGTATTCCTACGGAAGTGATGACTCATAAATTAAATGAAGATCCATCATTCGTGCCTGTCAAGAAAAATAAAAGAAAGCAAGGACCATTCATGAACCAAGTGATCGACGAAGAGGTACAGAAACTCTTGAAAATTGGTACGTGAGGTAAAATATCCTAATTGGTTAGAAAATACTGTGGTGGTGCCCAAAAAGAATGGTAAATGGAGGGTATGCGTAGACTACACTGATTTAAATAAAGCATGCCCTAAAGATTTATTTCCATTACCGCACATAGATCAAATGATTGATGCCACTGCAGGTCATGAATTATTAAGCTTTCCAGATGTGTATTCTGGTTATAATCATATTAAAATGGATCCCTCAGACGAGGAAAAAACTTCCTTTATTACAAACATCGAGACTTACTGTTACAAGGTCATGCCTTTTGGCCTGAAAAATGCTGGAGCCACGTATCAAAGGTTGGTGACGAAGATGTTACAAGAACATCTGAGGAAAACGATGGAGGTATACATTGATGACATGCTGGTAAAATCAACACAAGCGAAATATCACTTCCAACATCTTTCAATTACCTTCGAAATCCTGCGCATGTATAACATGAAACTAAATCTGAAAAAATGCGCCTTTGCCGTAGAATCGGGTACGTTTTTGGGTTTCCTTGTATCAAATAGAGGAATAGAGGTAAATTCTGTTCAAATTAAATTTATTGATGAGATACCTAATGTACTTACGAGCAAAAAGGAAGTTCAACGACTAACATGAAGAATTGCAGCCTTAGGAAGATTTATTTACAGGTCTTCGGAGAAGAGTTTTAAATTATTTTCAGTTCTTAAAAACAAGGATCAGTTCGAATGGACTGAGGAATGTCAACATGCTCTCAAAGATCTGGAGTCATATCTATCAAAACCCCGGTTGCTATCTAAGCCAAAGGAGGGGGAGAGGTTGTATGTCTATCTCGTCGTTGCAGAAATTATCGTAAGTGCAGTACTGGTAAGAGAAGGCAAAGGTAAACAATCTCCAATTTACTATGTAAGCAAGTCTTTACTACATGCTGAAACTAGATACCCACATCTAGAAAAATTAGCATTAGCTCTAATCATGGCAACTAGAAAATTAAGGCCATATTTTCAATGTCATCCAATCACTGTTGTGACTTCATACCCGTTGAGAAATATTCTGCATAAACAAGAACTATCAAGAAGATTAGCTAAATGGGCAATAGAATTAAGAGAGCATGACATAATATATCAGCCTAGGACTGCAATAAAGTCTCAAATTTTAGCTGATTTCGTCGCTAATTTTAATACTAGCATAATCCCTGAAGTGGAAAAAGAGTTACAACTCTTTAATGGGGCTAATCCAGGAATATGGACCCTATTTACTGACGGCTCTTCTAATGTGAAAGAAGATGGTTTGGGAATTGTTCTAATATCACCCACGGGTGAAAAGATACGACATAAATTAAATGTTATCCCATAACTAACAATGAAGGAGAGTACGAAGTTGTCATTGCAGGACTTGAATTGGCACGGGAGCTCTCAATCGAGCAAATCGTGATCAAAAGTGACTCTCAACTAGTGGTGAACTAGATGCAGGGGACTTACACTGCTAAAGAGGATCGAATGAAACAATACTTGGAAAAGGAACGAGATCTGGTATGACAATTCCAGTCGTGGAAAGTTATGCAAATACCCAGGGAAGAAAATGCAGAAGCGGATGCATTAGCTAACCTTACAGCAGTTGCGGAAGTGACGAATAAAGACAATGCAATTTTCATACACTTATTTCATTCAACAATCTATCATGATAAAAATGAGGTAACATTTAACCAATTAACCTGGGATTGGAGAGACAAAATTTTAAACTTTTTGCAGAATGGCATCGTACCCGAAGACAAGAAAGCAGCTCAAGCGCCTCGCCGAAAAGATCCTCGGTACTGCCTCATTCGCGACACATTATACCGCAAAATGTTTGGGGGTCCCTTAGCTAAGTGCCTCGGACCCAATCAAACAGAGTTCATTATCAAGGAGGTGCACAAAGACACTGCGGAAACCATTCAGGAGCAAGATCCTTAGTTAAAACCCTAATTAGAGCAGGGTATTATTGGCCCAAGATGGAAGAAGAGGCCATGAGTTTCGTGGCTAAGTGCGACAAATGTCAACGATTTGCTAACAACATGCATCGACCAACGGAACTACTTTACCCAGTAATGTTGCCATGGTCGTTCATGAAATGGGGTATGGATATAGTGGGGCCCCTTCCCCTAACTAAAGGAAAGGTACGGTTCTTACTCGTGTTAACTGATTATTTCACAAAGTGGGTAGAGGTAGAAGCTTTCAAACAGGTGCGAGAGAAAGAAGTGAAGAGCTTCATATGGAGAAATATAATATGACGCTTTAGAATACCGAAGGAAATCGCATGTGATAACGACCCACAATTTATAGGCTCACAAATCATAGAATTCTTCGAAAGCTGGCAAATCAAAAGAATCACTTCATCACCATATCATCCTGTGGATAATGGACAAGCCGAGTCAACCAATAAAGTCATTGTTAGCAACCTGAAGAAACAATTAGAAAAATCCAAGGGAAACTGGCCAGACGAACTACCAGCGGTATTAGGGGCTTACAAGACTACCGCAAAAATAGCTACGGGAGGAACTCCATTCGCGCTTGTTTACGATGCAGAAGCTTTAAAACCCGTGGAAATTGGTGAACCAAGCATAAGGTTCACAATAGCAACAGAAGAATCAAACAACGACGAGTTGAGGACAAATCTGGACTTGCTCGAACAAAGAAGAGAAGCTGCATTAATACGAATGGAAGCCCAAAAACAAATTATAGAGAGATACTACAACAAAAAAGCTCACATCAGATATCTCAAAATTGGGGACTTCGTCCTCCAAAAAGTCTTCCAATCAACGAAGGAAGCTGGTGCAGGAAAGTTAAATCCGAATTGGGAGGGACCTTATAGAGTCTGTGGCATTGCTGGAAAAGGCGCTTATGAGCTCTAGGATATGGACGAAAGAATCCTACGAACTAGTTGGAATAATTTTCATCTGAAGAAGTACTACTTCTAAGTAAAAGGAATACCCACAGTCAGGTATCATTACATTCGATTTTACTTTTGTATAGTTAAAATTATACTAACCGTTTTTGATGATAGGCAAAAAGATAACCGATCACCAGATGATGATATTAGACCTGCAAAGACACGAGGAAGTAACTAAACTCCCGGTCTAGGGTTACAACTTTCTGATTGACGTTTAAAAGGTTTAAGCAGTCATCATCTAAAAAACTATATACCTTTGAGTCCTGTATGTTTTTCCTTTTCAGGAAAAGGACCATAAGGAAGGAACAGTCAAGTGCTCGAGATTTCATCCTTCAAAGCTCAAACACTTGGAGGACTATACAGTATGGAGGGAAAAGATGAAGCAAAGAAGACTATCAAAAAGTCAAAGCTCAAGCCTAAAGATCCATCTTGCCAACAAGTCAAGTATTATGAGCAGGATCAAAAAGAGCCAAAGACTCAAAATACAAAGCCTGATTCAAAAAACCTGAGAAAACATATTCGTAAATGTAAACGAATGTTTCAAAAACATATTCGTAAATATATATGAATGTTCAGGTTAGAGGCAGAATATTAGTCACGGGTAGAAATGCACATCTTTGTACTTATTCAAAAACTTTTGTAACAGAAAACAGTTACGGATGAAAGATCATTATCTTTGTACTTATTCAGAAAACTGTTAATGAAAACAGTTATGGATGAAAAACTATTACCCTTGTATACATTTAAAAATTGTTCTCAATAAAAACAGTTACGGGTAAAAAAGTTCATACCCTTGTATTCAAAACTGTTATAAACGAAAACAGTTATCCCCTTGTACTAATTCAAAAAAAAAAAACTGTTGCAAAATAAAAACAGTTACGAGTGCAAGTTTACATCAAATTTGTTAAAAGAAAACAGTTGCAAAACGAGTCATAGACAATACACAAACACATGTGAAATGTTTTAAAATTTATGCAGAAACTTTCTTTAAAGCATTGTTAAAGAAAAATATGTGAAAATTCCTATCTCTCTTTTGTATATTTACACCATTATGAAGTTGAGACGTCTTCTTCATTAAGTGTCGATCAAAAATAGCCCTCTTTCATAAACCGTGCCTATTACGAAAAGGTACGAGTAATCTGAGCATTTTATAAATGCAAACCTTAGAGGTAAAATCATAAACCTCAAGAATAAAGCATGCAAAGACTTAAAGAGTGAAACAAAAACTCGAAGGAAACGAAAGTCATGCTGATATTAATATTGATATACTAATGGCAAAATAAACTAAGTGTTAACTTAGTCGAAGCCGTATTAATTTTTACATTAGTTGCCCTAAGTTGTCAGTTGGGGACTTATAAAGGATCCATACTTTACCCCCGATGGGACTGGGGGTAACCACAATTTGATACAAAAAAAAAAAAAAGAGAACCAAGTTCTTAAACTTTTTCAGATGGGGGGTTGTCTTCACTGGCAAGAGGAGCGGCTTGAGATGAAGAGACACGAGTAGCAGGGACCTCAACCTCTGGGGTAGAAATATTTTGACTTTGCTGAGACTTCTCAATGGTCTCTTTGGTTTTAGCAATTTCAGCTTCTAGTCAAAACTCTCTTGGCCCATTTCCGTCAATGTGTCAAGACGGGAGTTCAGATAAGCCCAGCTCACATCGACGACTGCTTTGTCTTCAAGAGCTTCATAATCTTTCTCCCACAGCTCAACTTCAGCTCTTAATTCATCCCTTTCAGCCACAACAACAGCATGTGAGGCCTTTAGAGGAACGAGGGACCTTTCCAGAAGTTGGACCTTCTCCAAAGAGTTACGGAGATCTTCCTGGGTTTGAGTGAGCGATTGAACAAGTTCACCAGAATACTCCTCTTTCTGGTCCAATAAGGCCTTCATGCTCCTAATCTCCTCAGAGGCACGAGAAAGCTGCTCTGTAAAGGAATAATCTAAGACACTCTTGTCCTTGCCTGCCTGGTTCGAAGACGCCTTCTCAAAGGCCAATTCTGCTACCATCACCCTAACTTGCTGCTGCAAGGTAAATTTTTCTTCCTCCACTACCTCTTTTTCAAGTTCTAGACTATTGTACTGCTCCTTCCAATTATCCGCCTCAATATGGAAATCCCTTGATGCCTGCTCTTCTTGGGAAACCCTCTTGATTAACTATGTGCCTATAATATTGATCTACAAAAGGAGAACTAGATACGGTAAGAATGTATATGAACACAAGCAAAGGAGAACAAATTTTACCTTTAAAGAAAAGTGCACAATTTCATCCACCCAAGTAAGGGAACCATGGCTGTCCAACTTAGCTCTCTCAGTCGAGCCTATCAATGGTTTCAACCATACGTCATCCTGGCCCGACTTTTTGAAGAGGCTACCCATTGCTGGAACCTCTATCATCACCTGCCTCATCTCCCCCCTGCTGGAAGACCCTACTTCTGCAAGAGAAGGTACGAAAGTTGGGATAGATGAAGGAGTCACGGGCAGAGAAGTCTGAGAGGCAGAAAAAGCCATGGGAGCAAAAGCAACGACAAGAGCGGGAATAGCCATGGAAGAAGAAACTACAACATGAGTAATTGAGGGAAGTTCTTTAAGAGCGGGAGGAGAGAAAACAACATAGGGAGCTTCCTCAGCAATAGTACCAAAACCTTCACGGAACAGGAGATCAACTGATTCACGAACAGGGGAATGAGTTGCATTCTCAGGGGCAGACATGTCAGATTCAGGCACGAGAGGGTCAACGACAGGTGCAGACTCATCGTCGGAGACCATCTTCCTCCTACGTGACATGTGGACTAGCAAACCCTCCTCTTCCTCCTCCTGTTCTAAGGTCCTTGACCCACTTGCTTTTCTTTTTGAAGAGGAGGAACCAGAAATGATCTCTTGGGCCTTCACCAGGGACAACTTTGGAACAGAGACAGCTGCAGCATAAACTCCACGAGCAGGAAACCCTACCAAATGAAAGGGATCAAATAAAGCTCAAAAGAGGGAAGAAATAAAATCATAAAACTTCGCTTACCGTGAGTCTTAACTTTCCAACCAAACCTCCCAGAGAGGTATTTCCACGAACGATGTTCTAACAGAGCAATCAACAAGAGTTTTTCTACCCAATCGCGAAAACCGTAGATACTCTCAACGGTTCCCATGATTGCTGCAAAGAAAAGAAATAGTTACGGTACTAATAAAGTATCAAAAACAAAAGGAAAGGAATGTGAGCAAAACTGTACTCACGTGCAAGATTCCACTTCTTGGGGAAAGGGAGATTTTCTTCACCTACTAAACCAGTAGTAGGAACAACAACATACCGGAGGTACCACCCTCGGTCTTTATCAACATTAGGAATCACTAACACCCTTTTACTCCTAGTCGTGAGAGTAAACACTCCTTGGCGGAACAACATCGGAGAATAAAGGTGAATAAGATTATGAAACGTAAAGGGGACCGAAGCTAGATTGGCCAAATATCTGAGGCACGCGACAACTCGCCACACTAGAGGACCGACTTGCCCCAGACAACCTGGAAAAATCGACAAAACTCGATAATAACGGGGTGGATAGGAGGCTTGAATCCTAATGTAAAAATACATGTATAATTAAAAGAATACCCAGTCTTGTAAAAGGTTATTCTTTGATTACTATTGGGAACAACAACAGGAAAATCAGGCTTCCAATAACAATCCCTGCGTACGAGAGATATTAAAACCTAAGTTATCTGGGTAGGGTACACGTCAGCACCGTCAAGAGAGGACATTGAAGAAAGTTAGGCTTGGCTATCCCTAGCAAAAGAAAACTTCGCAGGTACTATCTCGTCGACCCTCGGTTCACGCAAAGGATCATTGTGTTCTTTACCTTTTGATGAAGATCTAGAAGCCCTAGCCCTTGGAGAAGAAAAAGAAATGGCAGACCTAGAAGAAGATGGGGGAGTAACATGAGAAGAAGTGGAACCTAAACTCCTAAGCCTACCGCCTCTCCTACTGCGTGTCGGAGCGGAAGAAGGAGTAAGATCATCTACATTGATGACTCTCTTAGATTGCTGGTTTGAAGAAGACATATTTACAAAGACAAAGAATTTGCAAAAGAAGAATGAAGGTTAGATGTTTTTCGTAAAAGTAAAGAAAGGGAAAGAGGTATTTATACTCGAAGGCAACCGTCAAAAAATGGAAAAAACTGTGATGTGAAAGCCATAATTGAAGATGTCAGTTCGTGACTGATGCAGCCGCAAAAAGCCCTAAAAGGCGCTAAACAATTGCAGAACCTATTCGGGAATGCCACGTGGCACGAGCATTAAATGTAAGTGACAAGCGACGCTTGCATTCAGAGATGAATGCAATGTTACGAGTGAAGCGGCGGCAAAATATTCCCTCCATAAATGAGTATCCACTTACCAAGTATTAATCGATAAATAAATGGTAAGCGGGGGGACTATCTGTATTGGTAAAAAAGAGCTTCACACATGTAATAACTATGATGACTCAACAATCTACGTGGAACAATGAAAACATGACAACTGGAAGGAACTTCATGGAGAGGCACAAGACAAAGAGGCACGGAATAGCATACCCACAGGACAATCAGGTATGAGAATCTTAACCTAATTAAAGAGATGAAGAAGCGCGGGCAAGATGAATCCAGGAAAAATAAAGGGCAGATTCGGATATCTTCAATTAATGAGCCAGATGTTACACAACCTTCACGCAACAGTTATGGTTAATCATTGCAACGTTACATTAATGCCATTATTAGTCATTATTACTCAATTACTGAAAAGGGAAGACGTTATATTAAGAAATTCCCTATATAAGGGAGTCAAATATAACTTGTAAGGACACATTCGAACTACTATTGCAATACACTTACTTTTTGTGCATCTTACTACTTTTCAATTACAAATGTACTTGCAATTATTAGCTTATTCTCTGGTTATCAGAAACCCGTGTTCTTCCTAAAATAACTTTGGCAAAGAATCCAATTCTTTGGAGAGACTCGCATGAAACAATATCTAGAAAAGACACGAGACTTGGTAAGGCAATTCCAGTCATCGAAGATTATGCAAATACCTAGAGAGGAAAATACAGAAGCGGATGCATTAGCTAATCTTGCAGCAGTTACCGATGTAATGAATAAAGAAAATGTTATTGCAATACACTTGTTTCATTCAACAATCGACCAGGACAAAAATGAGGTAATATTCAATAATTTAACGTGGGATTGGAGAAACGAAATTGTAATTTTTTTGCGAAATAGTATCGTACCTGAAGACAGAAAAGAAGCTCAAGCACTTCGCCGAAAAGCAGCACGGTACTGCCTAGTTCGTGATACCCTATGCCGCAAAATGTTTGGAGGTCCCCTAGCAAGGTGCCTTGGACCCAATCAAAGTTAATACGTAATGAAAGAGGTAAAAGACAAACAAAATCATTTTCAACAATTTAAAGAAAAGGTTGGAAAAAGCTAAGGGAAACTGGCAGTATTATGGGCTTATAGAACTACTTCAAAAACAGCCACGGGAGAAACCCCATTCACGCTTGTTTATGGTTCAGAAGCTTTAATACCAGTGGAAATTGGTGAACGAAGCATGAAATTCACAACAGCAACAGAAGAAACAAACAACGACGAGTTGAGAACAAATCTGGATTTGCTCGAGCAAAGGAGAGAAGCTGCGTTAATACGCATGGCAGCTCAAAAACAAATTATAGAGCGATATTACAACAAAAAAGCTCACCTTAGATATTTTAAAATTGGAGACTTCGTCCTTAAAATAGTTCTTCCAATCAACAAAGGAGGCCGGTGCAGGAAAACTGAATCCAAATTGGGAAGGACCCTACAAAGTCCGTGGCATTTGGGAAAGGCGCTTATGAGCTAGAAACCATGGATGTCAGAATTTTACCAACAAGTTGGAATGCCGTTCATTTGAAGAAGTATTACTTGTAAGGAAAAGGAATACCCACGGTCAGGTATCATTACGTTCGATTTCATTTTTGTGTAGTTAAAATTATACTAACCATTTTAGATGATAGGCAAAAAGCTAACCCTTAACCAGATGATGATATTAGACCTACATAGACACGAGGAAGTAACTGAATTCCTGGTCTAGGGTTACAACTTTCTGATGGGCATTTTAAAGGGTTAAGCATTCATCACCTAAACTATATACCTTTGAGTCTCGTATGTTTTTCCCTCTCAAAAAAAGGACCACAAGAAAGGAATAGTCAAGTGCTCGAGATTTCATACTTCAAAACTCAAACACTTGGGGGACTATACGGTGTGGAAGGCAAAGAAGACTATCAAAAAGTCAAAGCTCAAGCCTGAAGATCCATTTTTCCCATCAAGTCAAGCGTTATGAGCAAAATCAAAGAGCCATAGACAAAAACACAAAGCCTGATTCAGAAACCTACAAAAAACATATTCGTAAATGTAAATGAATGTTTAGGTTAAAGGCAGAATGTTAGTTACAGGTAAAAATTCATACCCTTGTGTTTATTCAAAATCTGTTGTGAAGAAAACAGTTATGAAAGAGTTATAGACGATATTGAAATACATGTAAAATGTTACGAAAGTTAGAATAATACAAAGATTTTATTCAAAACATTGTTCTGAAAAAAAACACAAGAATTCCTATCTCTCTTTTGTATGTTTACACCATTATGAAGTTGAAACATCCTCTTCATTAAGTGTCGATCATAAAGGGCCCTCTTTTATAAATCGTGCTTATTTCAAAAAGACGAAATATCAAAGCATTCTCAATGCAAAATTAAAAACTAAGGAGTAAAACAAAACCCTAACGAAAAGCATGCAAACATTTAAGAGTAAAATAAAAACTCGAGAAATCATAAGTCATGCTAATATTAATATTAAAATTATGGCAAAAACTAAGTATTAACTTAGTTTAAGCCATATTTGTTTATAGAAGGTTGCCCCTAAGTTGTCATTTGGGGACTTACAAGAAACAAACTTTACCCCCAAATTTGAACCGGGGGTAACCATCAATTGTTCCAAAGAAAAAATAAAAAAAAAGACAGGGTTCAATAAACTCTTTCACTAGATACTGGGAGGATTATCTTCAGTAGCAGGAGGAGCGACTTGAGATGGCAAGGCTTGAGCAGCAACTTTATCAGGTACGATTTCATCGCCTGTTGGGACCTCAACTTCAGGTGATGAGAATGACTCTGTCGAGACTTTTCAATCTTCTCCTTGGTTTTGGCATCAACTTCTAAGTCAAAATTCTCTTGGCCCAATTATGTCAATGTGTCAAGACAGACATTCAAGTAAGCCCAACTAACATCAACAATTTCTTTGTCCTCAAGAGCCTCGTAGTCTTTCTCCCATTTTTTGATATCGGCTCTTAGCTTATCTCTCTCAACCACGACAACATCATAAGAAGCCTGCAAAAGGGCAAGGGATCTTTCTAGAAATTGAATCTTGTCTGAAGATTCACGGACGTCTTCTTGAGTCTGAGTAAGTGATTGCACAAGTTCACCAGCGTAAGCCTCCTTTTGATCCAATAAAGCCTTCAGGCTTCTTATTTCTTAAGTAGCATGGGGAAGCTGCTCCGCAAAGGAAGACTCCAAGATGCTCTTATCCTTACCTGCCTGATTTGATGATGCCTTCTCTATGGCCAATTCCACTGCAATTACTCTGATCTGTTGCTCCAAGGTACATTTCTCCTCCTCAATTGCCTCCATATCAAGCTGAAGTCTCTCGAACTGCTCCTTCCAGTTGTCAGCCTCGGTATGATAGTCATTTGCTAATTGCTCCATATAAATGATTCTTTTCATTAATTTTGTGCCAATAAGATTGATCTGCATAAAAGGAGAAGTTAAATACGGTAAAAGATATAAAAAGAAGGAGGGATGATATAAAAATCTACCTTCAGGGACGAGTGCACAATCTCGTTCATCCAAGTTAAGGAGCTGTGACTTTCCAACTTAGACTTCTAAATCAGGCCTATCAGGGGCTTTAGCCATACATCCGCCTGGCCTGACATTTTTAAGAGGCTGCCTCCCGCAGGAACCTCTATCATTACTTGCTTCATCACCCCACTACTGGAAGATCCTACTTCAACAATAGAAGGCACAAAAGTAGGGGTAGATGAAGGAGCCATTGATGGAATAGGTTGGGGAGCAGGAACAGTAACGGGAGCAGTAAACGGAAGTTCAACAGGAGCAGACAGAGGGAAAATAGCAAGAGGTGTTTCCTCTGAAACTGTACCAAAGCCTTGGTGGAACAGTTGTTCATTTGATGAATTAACAGGAGAAGGAGTTGCAGCTTCAGGAGCGGAATGCTCTGATTCAGGTACAGGAGGATTAGCAACGGAAGCAGACTCATCGTCAGATACGACCCTCCTTCTTCGCGACCTCCGAATCAGAGAACCCTCATCCTGTTCTTCCTCATCCTCCAAGGTCCGGAACCCACTTGCCTTTATTTTTGACGAAGAGGAGTTACAAATGATTTCTTGGGCCTTAGCCAAAGAAAGTTTTGAAGCGGACACAGCAGCAGCAGAAATTCCACGAGCAGGAAACCCTAACAAATGAAAGGGATCAGAAAAGCTGGAAAAGAGAAAGAAAGGAAGTATAAAAAAAAACTTTACCATGGGTTTTCACCTTCCAACCAAACCTCGACGAGAGATACTTCCAGGAACGTTCTTCCATACGAGCGATCAACAGTAATTTTTCTACCCAATCACTAAAACCGAAGACTTCCTCGACGGTTCCCATGGTTGCTGCAAAAGAAAAAGAAACAGTCATGGTACTGGTAATTTATTAAAAATAAAGAAGGAAAGTGAGAAAACTGTACTCACGTGCAAAGTTCCACTTCTCAGGGAAGGGGACATTTTCTTCACCTACAAAACCTGCAGAAAGGACAGCAACATGCCGAACATACCATCCTCTATCCTTGTCGTCATCAAGAATAACTATAACCCTTCTACTTCTAGCCGCGAGAGTAAAAACTCTTTGGTGGAATAGCATCGGGGAATAGAGATGAATAAGATGATGGAAAGTAAAGGGAACTGAACCTAAGTTGGCCAAATACCTAAGGCATGCAACTGCCCTCCAAACAAGAGGATCGATCTGTCCCAAACAGATATTGAAGAATCGATAGAATTCAATGATAACAGAGTCGATGGAAGGCTTATATCCTAAAATGAAGGGATAAGTGTACACAAAAGAATACCTAGTTCTATAAGAGGTTATTCTCTGATTGTCATTAGGAACTACAACTGGAAAATCATATTTCCAACAACAATCTCTATGCACGAGGGACACTAAATGCTCTGTGATTTGGTAAGGATAAAGGTCGGCACGATCATGTGACGACATGGAAGAAAGTTATTTACTAATGGCCTCACTATCCTTTACAAAAGAAAACTCGGCAGGAACTATCTCATCTTCTCTTGACTCACGAAGTGGTTTGTTAGGTTCCCTACTTTTAGAAGAAGATCTAGAAGCCCTAGCCCTCGAAGAAGATGAAGAAATATTAGACCTAGAAGATGGCGGAGGAGTAACATTAAGAGAAGAAGAAGAACCCCTGGAAGGTGTAGAACTTAAACTTCTTAATATACCCCCCCCCCCCCCCCTTCTCCCCGGTTCCTCTCTTNGTGTAGAACTTAAACTTCTTAAAATCCCCCCCCCCCCCCTCCTACTCCGGATTGGAGTAGAAGAAGGAGATAGTTCGTTTACAATGATAACCTTTTTGGCTTGCTGGCTTGAGGAAGACATATTTACGAAAAAGAAGAATTTACAAACAATAAAAGAGATTTAGAAGTTTTTCGTGAAAGCAAAAGAAAGAAAAAGGGGTATTAATACTCAGAGGAGACCGTCAAAAAATGGAAAAAACAGTGATGTGAAAGTCATAATTGAAACTGTTACTTCGTGATTGATGCAGCCGAAAAAGCCCAAAAAGGCGCTGAATAATTGCAGAACCAATCCAAGAATTCCACGTGGCACAAGCATTAAATGTTAGTGACAAACGACGTATACATTTAAGAGACGGATGTGATGGTACGAGTGAAGCGGCGGCAAACAATTCCCACCATAAATAAGTTTCCACTTACCAAATATTTAATTGATAAATAAATGGTAAGTGGGGGTACTATATGTATTGGTAAAAAATAGGCTTCACACGTGTAATATTATTGATGACAAGGCAATCCATGTGGAGCAATAGAAACATGAAAACTGGTCATAAATTTACAAAGAGGTACGAGACAAAGAGGAACGGAACATCATACCCACGAGACCATTAGATGCGGGAACCTCAATCTAATTGAGGAGTTGAAGAGACACGGTCAGAATGAACCAAGGCAGAATAAAGGGCAGATTCAAAGATCTTCAATCAATGAGCCAAATATTACATAATCTTCACGTAATAGTTACGATTACCTACTGTAACATATATTAATGATATTATTAGTCATTAATGCTCAATCATTAAGAAAAGTAAGCGTTATATTAAGAAATTCCCTATAAAAGGGAGTAAAATATCATTCGTAAGGACACGTTCGAATCACTACTGAAATATATTTACTTTTACGCACTCTTATTAGTACTTCTTAAAATAGCTTTGGGCAGAGAATCTAATTCTTTGGTTAAACAGCCTAGATGCACCAGTTAGGAGGTGTGAGCGGTTGACTTCGGCATGTACCAGAAGATGCAGAGGGCGGCCTAAGAAGTATAAGGGCAAGGTGATAAGGCAGAACATGGAGCGGCATTATATTTTCGAGGACATGGATCTTGATAGGAACATGTGGAGGTCGAGCATTAGGGTGGTGGCTAGGGGGTAGTCGAGAGTTCTTCCCTCTTTGTACCGGGTAGTATGATAGAGTTTCGTGTAGGTTTGGTAGCGATCTATGTTGTGTTCACATTGTTGTTTTGCATAGTTTTGTGTTATTGTCCTTTCACTTCTTTGTTGTTGTTATTTTCTTTCTGGCATCTTTTGTTGTTACATTCTTTTTCTCTTGTTAACAGCCTCTCTACCCTTTTCGGGGTAGGGGTAAGGTCGTATACTCTACTCTCCCCAGACCCCACTAGTGGGATTTTACTACGTATGTTGTTGTTGTTGTTTTTGTTATTTATATGTTTGCTATACCAATAATTCGCTACAACATCCAAAAATATCGGGAACAAACGAGGTTGTTATAAGGAGGTTGGATTGTATATAAATATGCATCCTTCCAACGGAGCACGCATGCGTTACTAATTGCGAATTTGGATGGCGAATTCGAACTGAACAAATACAAAAAAAAAAGGCCTCGATAAGACCGGTTTGAACAACGAAGGAGTTTAGAAGGATCAGTTATGAATTATAAATCGCATCGACAAATCGCAATTCGTTTATCGGGCTTATAGAAACAATTACCAAATCTCAAATCTGGTTAATACATTGGATTTTTTAAAATAAAAAAAAAAAGACTTATACATAGCATTTAATGAGTGCGACTTATGAATCTCATTTCACAATATGACTTATACATTGCGTCAGCTACACAAAAGCTCCTTAAAAACCAGTCAAGACAGGGGAAACTAACGTCAAAAATGACATAAATAAGAAACATAGACATGACATCGCCAGTAAAAACAACAATAAAATATGTTATGGCACGTGGCCACCCAAGAAGGGGACATGTGGAACCTAAGCAAGAAGGACGAAAAATCGGACGTAGTTACCCTTGTGTCACCGGAAAAGATAACGTTCGTGCAGGAATTGAATACTCTACGTCTGGTAGCATTCAATGAGGAATATTCCACAATATTAAAGAGCAACAGCCCGTTACAGAGAATTTAAAATTTATGTTCATGGTTAGTCTTCATCAGTGTTTCTCATAATTGACATTAAAGAAGGGCACAACTCTAGTACCTCTTCATAGCTATAAATAATAAGCTCAATGATCATCGTAAGGGACACGAATTTTCTGGCTACTTGATACTACATTCTATACAGAACTTTAATACTATTTTGCGTTCTTGATTTTTGATCTCATCACTATATTGTACGGAAATTCTGTTCCCGGACTCGTCAGCACTGTCATTTCATCTACATTCTAAGGCTGAGTATTTTATATTTCATCAATTATTTTATTATTTTTAGATCAAACTAATTCACTTATCTAGAAACCACGAACAAATCACCGTTTTACGGGTAAACGCTAGTACGTTTGGTCATTTACCCAAAAATATAATTGTATAATACATTTGGTACCTCGATTATTAGTAATTCTGACTATAATTGACTAAGAATATTTTATCTTTAATTAAATGATATGTGCACTTTTTATCCTTCCATAAATTTTTGCTACTATGTACACAGTAGTAATTACCTTCGAGCATTTGTTTGTTATAGAAAAAGTAATATACATGCAGACAAACTAGCTAACTTGGGGTGTGAAATAAGTGTTGGGAATAAACTCCCACAAAATAATGCTCACGATAATAAAAGCGGAATACTAATGTACCACCAAGATACGATAATTAACAAGAATAAAAGAGTGATAATGACACCAAGATTTTTATGTGAAAAATCCTTTTGAATAAAGGAAAAACTACGGCCCCGAAATGAATAACTGATATCATTATAGAAAGGAATTTTACAATTTGTAGGTCCGACTAAAACACTCTAATGACCACTACAACACTCAAAAGAAACAACCCTCTTTTGATATTCCCACCTCACTACAATATCGCTCACTCTTTATTTTTCTCATAAACTATTTTCTTATACCCAGTCTGTGAAGCCTCACTTTCTTTGTAACTCTGAGATATATTTTTCCTCTGAGATTAGTGTATGAAATGAGAGATTAAGCTCTTCTTATATAGAGTGGATGGCTGCCCCAATTAACCAATCATATGATTGGATCTCACATTACAACTTGCACTATGTAATTTGCCGTGCAAATTGGTTGCCAACTCTAAAACTTGCTCTTGCCATCATTAGATTCCCTTTCTTTTATTTTTTCTATAAATGGGTATGGACCCTATCAATCTCCCCCTCCAGACCATTCACCTGAAGAAGGTAACACCAGAGTTCTAGCTTGAGCGCATGCCGTCAAGTTCTTTGCACAATTTAGACTTGTCTCTTGGTACCACCTTTGTAACGATTCGTCCAGTTGTTTTGAGATCTAGCGCATCATTCAACATTTTGAGGTCTTGAGTAGCTTCACTTCAATTATTATGACTTGTGCATGTGGTCGGAATTGAATTTCGGGAAGTTCGGAGTTCATCTAGGAAGAAAATTCTAATTTCGGAAGCTTTAAGTTGGAAGAAATGACTAAGGTTTGACTTTTGAGAAAACAACCTCGGAATCTGGATTTGAAGGTTCCAATAGGTTCGTATGATAATTTTAAGCTTAGGACCATGTCAGGATGTTGATTTAGAGGTCCTTAGGTTATTTCGGCGTTAATTGACGAAAGTTGGAAATTGGATGATTTGGGGAGTTTGACCGAGAGTGGACTTGTTGGTAGGTTTGGTTGAAGTCCTAGGGGCCTCGGGTGTATTCTCGATGGTTAACAGATCAATATTTGGACTAAAGGAAAATCTAGAAAATCTAGTTGCTGGTGTAACCACTTCTGCGGAAGATTCATCGCAGAAGCGGCCTCGCAGAATCGAGGACGTGGATCACAGAAGTGGCTGGGAACGAACTGGTCAGTGGCCGCAGGTGCAAAGGATTTCCTGCACCTGTGAAACCGTAGATGCGGACATTGGAGGGCAGAAGATAGGGTTAGCCAAGAAGGCCTGGGCTGCAGAAGCGGAAAGAGAGGCGCAAGTGCGCGAGCGCAGAAGCGCTTGAGTCCCGCATAAGCAGAAGCACATGTACGCTATTTGGGGCGCTGAATCAAGGTCTATTGGGTTGTGTTGAAGCCACACGTGCAATGCTTTATTCGTAGGTGCGGAGCCGCAGAAGCAGCTAATAGACCGTAGGTGCGAGATGTCGCAAAGGAAGTGAGGCTTTTATAAAAATGGATTGGGCTATTTTTTTTTTTCACTTGGATGGGACGATTTTGGGGAGCTTCAATGGGGGGATTTTCATCAAGCAAAACAAGTGTTGGAGCGACGAGCATCGGTTTGAGGTTTCAGAGAAGCTTTGGAGCCTATTATGGAACTTCGGAGCGAGGTAAGTCTCTTGTCTAACTCTGTGGGGGGAACTACCCCTAGGTGGTGTATTTTTTATGTGCTACTTGTTGCGGGGGATACGTACGCACGAGGTGACGAGAGTCCGTGCATAGCTAAATTCATGTTATTGCCCGGGTAGACTTAGGTTCACACCCTGATATAATTGTAATGTAGGGGTTATCTTTGCTCGTTTAATTCCTTTATTTCGTATTACGACTTGAGACAAGGCTTGCGTAGAGTGATAGACTTGGTTTTGTTGAGATTTGACGGGCTTCATGATGGAATAATTGGGCACCTCTTCTGTATTTCTCATGTGCTATGCATTTCATCAAAAGGTTCTCCTTAAAATCTTATAACTCACACGTTTATTCGTGAGTGGGGTCAAGGACCTGTAAAATCTTCTTATTCTAATGGTATCGGGCCGTTCGCCTAGGCAACATTATGTACCACGCTCTCATGGGAGCGGTTGTTCGCCTCGGCAATATAATAGATGCATCAATGGTTCGTGTCGTTCGACCCTCAGCAGTGCACACGTATTATGATGGGATCGGGCCGTATGCCTCGGCATTTCTATAAAGTACTCCTATGTAGTCGTGTGTAAAATTTGTTAAGAAGCCGGTGTATCAAGGAATTCCCTGATTTGAATCATGACGATCTATTGGTGAGTTCCATTATAGATTTATATATTCTGGGTTAGGAGGTAACTGCTAATCGCGAGTTGAGTTTATTATTGAGAGAAGGACTGTATCACGTATTTACACTTGTCCATTTTTTTTATTTACTCTGCTCATATCTGTTTACTTCTAGTTGTATTTGTATTATTTGGACCACTAGTAAGTGTCGATGTCGGCCTTTCGTCACTACTTCTCTGGGGTTAGGCTAGATATTTAGTGTGTATATGTTGATTTACGTACTCATGCTACACTTCCTACACATTTTGTGCAGGTACAGATATGTCAGTGGTCTTTTGGGCGTAGAGGCGCGGCTATTGCGAGGATTTACAGTGAGTTGTATTCCATGTTACCACCCGCAACATATAAAGTATCCATCAAAGGTATTTACATTCTCATGTCTAATTTGTATTTTAGACAGATGTTATATTTTATCATATATCCTAGTCGATGCTCATGCACTTGTGACATAGAGTTTTGGGGGTTTCTACTGGATGTTTAGCATGGCAGTTCACATAACTATTATTATTTCACCCTGTGAATTCTAATTCATACTATTTAATTAATGGAAATTATGATTTCAAAAGTAATAATATGAGTAACAAAGTGGATAAATCATAGGCGCCATCTCGACCTGTGATTTTTGGGTCGTGACAACCTTGGTCAGCATATCAGCGGGATTCGCACTTGTATAAATCTTCAAGACTTTAAGAGTTTCATTCTCTACCATTTCTCGAATCCAGTGATAATCCACGTCGAGGTGTTTGGTCCTTGCATGGTACATGGAGTTTTTTCTAAGGTCTATTGCACTTTGACTGTCACAATAAACGACATACTCATTCTGATGCAATCCTAGCTCTTGAAGGAATCGTTTCTACCATATCATCTCCTTGCCAGCTTTAGTAGCGGCAATATACTCCGCTTCAGTTGTAGAGAGTGTGACACATTTTCGCAACCTTGACTGCCATGATATAGCTCCCCTTGAAAAAGTTGACAAATATCTAGTAGTGGATTTTCTGTTATTAATTTCACCTGCCATATCAGCATCTGTATAGCCCTTCAAGATTGGATCAGATCCTCCAAAGCACAACCAATCTCCCATGGTACCTCTCGGGTACATGAGTATCCATTTAACTGCTTCCTAGGGTTCTTTTCTAGGATTTGCAAGAAACCTACTGACAACACCAACTGCGTGAGCAATATCATGTCTAGTGCATACAACTGAATACACAAAACATCTGACAGAGAGGAATAAGGAACTTTGGTCATGCTTTCCTTTTCCTCCATTGTTGCAGGACACATCTTCTTGCTTAACTTTAGATGACTAACAAGAGGTGTGTTGACTAGCTTAGCATTCATGATATTGAAGTGTTCCAGTACACGTGCAATGTACTTCTTCTGAGACAACCACAACTTTCTACTTGTTCTCTCTCAAACTATCTTCATACCCAGAATTTGATGTGTTGGGCCCCAATCCTTCATATCAAATGACATGGACACTCCCTTCAACTTTGCGATCAGCCCCTTGTTTTTTCCTACAATAAACATGTCATCCACATACAACAACAATATAATAAATTTATTTTCAGAAAATCTTTTGAAGTTTACACATGGATCAGAATATGTCTTTGTGTAAGTTTGATTTTTCATGAATGAGTCAAACTTCTTGTACATTTTCCTTGGTGTCTGCTTCAACCCATAAATATTCTAATTCGATTTGCACACCATATGTTTCCTTTCATTTACTTCAAATCCTTCTTGTTGCTCCATATAGATCTCTTCTTCCAAATCTCCGTGAAAAAATGCAGTTTTCACGTCCAACTGATCTACTTCAAGATCTAGGCTAGCTGATAAGCTCAATATTGTTTGAATAGAAGTCATTTTGACAACAACTGAGAAACTTTCGTCAATATCAATACCTTTCTTCTGCTTGAAGCCTTTTACCACCAATCGAGCTTTGTATCTGACCATCTTGCCATTTCCATCTTTCTTGAGTTTAAAGACACATTTCCTTGAGTTTAACAAAATACCAAACCAAATTAATTCCTGCACCAAACTAGAATAAGAGATAAAATAAAATAAGGTATGAAAAGTGCACCTTTACTGATGCATACTCTTTGAAAAATTATATTAAAAGAACAACTAATAAATCTTGAAATGAGCAGACGAACGCGCGGCCCAAACGGTACTCACTAGACTCATGTGACTCGAAACCATCTCGTCTTTGACAGGAACTTAAGTGAGGAACAGAGAAATCCCAACTCGAAATTCCGGAAACAAAAGATCGCCGGAAAAGACATTCTCCGGCCAACAACCTCAAATCTAGACTTAAACAAGCTTCTAGACCTTGAAAGTAGGCTAGAGTTCGATTGAAAAGGAAGTGAGCCGTTCACGGACTGGTTTTAGAGCTTTAAGAGGCATCCATGGTGGTCGAGACAGATCCAGAGAAAAATCAACAGAATTAAAATTAGTTTTAGGAAAAGAGCAGTATGTGAATATGTGGAGTGTTTGTTTATATAGATGGTGACATATGTAAATGTATAGACAAAGAAGGGACTGGTATCAGTAGGTTCCAGGGGTTAAGAAGAAGGGTAGGCGGCAGAAGCTTAGTTTGAAGATGGCTACCGGGTTCCGCTCCTATTTTTCGTTTAGGAACGGGGATGTGGCGGCTGAGAGGTGTTGAGAGGAGGGAGTTTGGCGGCTATGGAGGAATTCCGGCGGATGAACGGTGTTGATACCCAGATTTTCCTCAAATTATTTTTAGTTTTGCATATATACCTTCAAAATCAGGTTTACAATACAATTGGTATTTTTCTATAAGTTTTTCATATTTTTATTAATTTATTTTAATTTATCCAGTGTTTATATTTCTAATAATTAATTATAAATTGCATTAAAAATAATTTCAAAAACATTTCTTGACTTAATATATTATTTTTGTCCTATTAAGATCAAATTATTTCACAATTAGCCAAATTTGCACTTTTTAGCTATAATTGCAATAACTTTGAAATTATAGCCTAATCATATGTTTTATGCTATTTTTACCCAATAATTAGTCATTTCTATTTTTTAAATACTAATTAATCATTTTAATGTAATTTATTAAGCATCAATTTCATTTTTACAATTATCAACTATTTTATAAATAATTTTAGCTAATTTTAATTGGGTATTTAATAACTAGTCATTTTTATTTAAATCCTAGCCTAATAAAACCCGGACCCCTAACCCAATCAAATCAACCCAATAACCAAGCCCAAACCTAAATCCTACACGGCCCAAGCACCTGTTTAATCTGAACCGTTGATTATTTTCAATCAACGATCCAGATCCCCCCGTACCAAATTAAGACCTAAAGACTAAACCTCTCACCTCCC
>ML274364.1:0-47584 GCA_005239495.1 Nicotiana undulata | reverse complement strand
AAATCCACCTCTTTGCCCCCCCTGGCCCCCCCCCCCCCCCCCCCACCAATATGATTCTGTTAAGTTCCTGGCATGAACATCTTTGTGACAAAATGACTTCTGTGATTGTTAAGTTATGGGTAAGCCTGTTAGGATTTCTCTGACTGTAACTTGTGTGCCAATCTGCCTATGTGTACCTATTCCTATGTGTGTCTTATTTGTCCCCCAACTCCCTACTTCCCTGTTTGTGTTTATTGAAATGATTCTATTTTTTCTCTATGTTTGATTCTGAGTTGTTAATCTGATTGTCCTGTTCCCTTTCCCTTTCAAACTATTTCTCTTTTAAAATAACATCTGATGTTGTTTTTTTTTTCAACATTTATTTCAAACAAGTTGTTTTCAGAAACTGTTTTCAACTCAACTTTCTTCAAACTATGTCAAGCACTCTCACTATACTCTGAGAAATCTAGGTTTTGTCCCTCTAATGTGTGACTGCTTTGGGATACCTATGAGATCCCTCTCAACTCTGATGCATTAGAGCTGGCGCTTCCACACTGCACTTACTCAGTATGGTTATGAAAATTTGGGTATGAGCACTGCCTGGGATCCCTTGAGATCCTTAGGAAACTCTGAAACACCTAGATTATGTGAAACGCTGTGAACACCAATGGCATTGAGAAATTCTGGAGACTTTGGGCCTATCAGTAGGCTCTCTATAGTGTAACTTCTTCTTTTCTTCCTTCATTTATGTAATTTATGCAAATGGTCTGTAATAATTATTGTAAACAACTCTTGGGGATGGATAGTGAAAAGGGAAAGGGGTAACTATGCATGCTATAGTTGTTAAAGGGTAGAAACCATGCTATTAGGCTTTATTCCCTATCTACGCAATAGGAATCATTTTTAGGACTCATACGTTAAAAATCATGCATTAGAGATCATGTTTCCTAGGCTTTATACTTATTGTTTCAGCATGTTCTTTACAGTCATCTCACTTACAAAATCATGTGCTAGAATAAGTGTGCTAATAACTATTATCTCTTATAATCATGCTTCCTGCCATGCACGCTTAGAAATCCTGTTTTAAGATAAACAATACTAATAAACATGTCATTTTCACATTTTCTGAAATCATGTTTAAACTTTGCAATATTTGTGCATTCAGAGATCCTGCTTAGGTTCTGCATATACATCATTCTGCATCTCTGTGCATTAGATATCATGTCCTTAGGATTGCATTCTTACTCGCTTAAATACACCTAGTTTAACTACTGATGCATGGGAACGAATAAAAATAACTTCACTCGATTTTTTGCAATCGACTGGTAATAGCCCTGTGTTATGAACATCTAGAACAACATGCTTAAGTAATCTAATTTCAAACAGTTTTTCCCTAAGTAATTTTGGTAACTGGTATACATTGTCTCACACTTAGGCAAGCTTTAGGTGATTAACTTGCTTAAAAACTGGAAATATGCCTCTTTGAATGTGTTTCTTAATCCTCAACAGGTTTTAAAATCAGTAGGCAAACTGATTAGGGCCTCTCTGTTTTATAAAAACAAATATGCACTCCTAGACACCATGTCTTAGGATTCTGAATTTGAATACTGCCTTTAACTGTGTTTGAGTCGTGTTGTCTATTTGCATTACTTGTGAGGTAAATTAGAGCCTTTCATCTGCTTTTCTGTGTTCCCACTAATTGCAGTACTATATGTTTTTGTCTGTCGCCTTAGCATTTTCCCTTTAAACCTGAGGGTCTACCTAGAACCTCCCTTATAGGTAGAAGTCTTAAACTCCTCCGGGACTATTAGGAAAGGACGGGTAACAGCACGCAATATAGGTCTCTGACCAACACTCGCTTTAATAACCTTTACGGGGTGTGAAGGGTAGATATTGACATGTTGATTGGTGCGCTAATACCACGTGTAGCCTCTCTTTGAGGAGTGATATACCGGGTATTGTACTGATATGATCCATATGACAAACAACCTAGGACTTCCCCTACCTTTGTATACATGTTTTATACATAACTCTTTCAAAAACCTTATTTAGATATTAAATATATTTCAACTTTAATAACACATGTGTGCTTAGATTGTGAATCTTTCAAAACCCTTTACTTGTTTTAAACATTAATTGCCTACTTGCTACTTTTTCAAATTCACAAAGTTGTTTGACCTGGAACCACCATTGTGGATTCTGAGGGGTGCCTAACACCTTCCCCTTGGAATAATTTCAAGCCCTTACCCTATCTCTGGTTATCTAGTCTTGTTTGTAAACAACCCTGAATAGGTGCCCTAACGCACCTTAACTCGTTAGGTGGCGACTCTTCAAATCCTGCATACCCCTTTCCCAAAAGGAAATGGCGCGACAGCATGGCGACTCTGCTGGGGACTTCTAGGCTTTTATCATTTCAAACTACTTTGTAAATCTGTACCTCTTCCCTTTCCCCTTATGTGCAATTAATTGTTTATTTCCTTCAAGCATTTATTTTTCCTCGAAAAGAAGAACTGACATGTTTTCTTGTTCCTTTTCTTTGTAATCACTTTTTAACTTATAACTGTTGTATTTACTGCTTTCATAACGTGCAAATACATGATTACATGCCTTTCTGCTTATTTATTGCATAACCATGCTCAACATCATACTCCACTCGTGGTAAAACAAATCGTATAGCAACGATTGATGAGTGGTTGTGCCCTTCCTATTTTATTACCCCTAAATTCAGAAATGCTTATTTGCGGTAAAACTAGTCGATCAGCGGTGCAGTCGACGGTTCCGTGCCTTTCTCCTTTGAGTTGTTCGCTCAAGGGTACCAGTCTAATACCTCATAAAAACCTTACTCCGTTATACTGTTGCATGCATCATGGTCAAACCTAGCTAGGTTAATGTGTTGTCCACACAACGGCCTTTATGATAGCCTTGTCCAAAGTCCACCGGGTTTTCACAATCCCAACGAACATCATCACATTATGTGCATTTATTTGGAGAACTAAATTCTTGTATGCTAATCATAGATGTTAAATAGTCGAGTCTGGCGTGGGTAAGTGCCTAATCATGTTTACCTTGCAGAAATATGAGGCACAAAGTCCCTAGATTCGGCATGGTTACCAACATTCACCCAAAACTTCTAAAGTGGTGGGAGGACCTTCATTCTAGTGATAAGACACTCATCAAGAAATACTCGGGTAACCTACCATCTCTCCTAGACATTCAACCCAACAACATGATGATAGAGGCTGCCACTTTATTCTGTGATAGCGAAAGGGCCGTCTTCCATTTTGGGGACATTGAAATGACACCATTGCGGGAGGAAATAAGAGGACTGACATGATTAGTTTGGGAAACTCCCGGGTTGTTAATGCCTGAAAACCGCACAGGCAAAGGTTTCTTGAAAATGATGGGTTTAAAGAAGAACGCAGAGTTAGGGTGTCTGAAGGAGTCGTACATCCCTTTCGAGTATTTGTATGAGAGGTACTGTCCTAGCAAGTCATACCGTACCTACCATGACGAATTTTCCATAACATCTTTGAGACACATTCACCGTAGGGTGTTCGTCTTCATTGTTTACTTCCTGGGATTGATTGTGTTTCCAACAAAAAAAAGGATCCACACTAGGCTAGCCATGGTGACCAAGACCCTGATGGAGGGAATTGGTGGGCAGACTTTCAGCATCGTTCCTATGATCATCTCAGACATCTATCAAGCCTTAGAACATGTCAAAGATGAGCTAAGCACTTCGAAGGCTGCAACCAGTTAGTCCAACTCTGGTTCCTAGAACATCTCCAAAAGGGCCTGTACCAACAAGAATTTCTGCGAAGGGCATGGAATGACCACATCGCTTTCCATCACCCAAAGGGAATGACATATATTCCTAACAGGTTTGCTCAGCCTGAGACTGCCAAAGCATGGGTGGAGTTCTTCGATAATCTCACTGTGGAGAAAGTACAGTGGATTTTTGAGTGGTTCCCAACAGACAAATTCATTGTCCGGTCTAGGGATGCACCATTCTTGATACTTATTGGTTTGAGAGGAATATATCCTTACGTACCTCTCCGGGTTATGAGACAAGCGGGCAGAAAATAAATTATACCAAGGGTCGACAAGATGAGCCATTTCTGAGCCGACTTTCAGGATGATGATACTCCTCACAAGTGCCAAGCCCAACACATGTGGCACTGTAAGATCATAATGGAAAAGGATACGATCGAACCAGACAGATATCATGCAGTCTGTACACCTTTCTACTCGGGGTGGTTAGAAGATAACTGGGATGGTCTAGGTAGGCCAGGGTTTCTCTGAGGCCATAGGATCATAAATGAAAAGGTTGAAGATCAAGTCAAGTATAATCAGCTGCGCAAAAGGATTCGTGAATGCGAGAACGAGCACCGTGAAGTACACGAAACCAACAAGAGGTTGATTGAAGAATGGAAAGACAAAGCCGTTCGTTCCAATAGAAAACTGGAATATTTGGAGCGAGGCATAGTCGAGCTGGAGGGTAAGATCATCAAGAGGGTTGAAGACTGTCAAAAGGCTGAGGGGAACGAAGGTGGACATCTGGACAGAGAATATCTACTGCTAGGACTTCGCGAGCTGGGGAGCCTGTTCGATGGAACCAAGGATGCCGAGTATGGGGAAGGTCCTTCTGGGACCAAGTATGATAGGATTTCTTTTCTTTTGCTTTAATGTAATAAGTCCCATGTCCATTAGTGACTTTATTTCTTGTTTATCTAGTGTCGTTTTGGATTCGTCTATTTTAACATTATTTAAATGAGGCATTCCGGCATTTGAGTTCTCCAAATCAACTTGTCTCTAGGCCTACCTCGGGCACAACGAGGTTCCCAAATTAGGAAACGTTTTATATTCCCGCACTATGTGTTTAAATTCCGCAACATTTTTCATAATCCTCACTGACTTGGCTACCTTTTGTTTTTGTTTTGTTTTCTTTATTTTATTATTCCCCTCCCCAAAGGCTAGTTCATGCACTCTGGCATCATCATCATACCTCACAAGATCCAGGGGCCCTGCACCCTCTCCTCCTCCTAGTCCTCCCAAAGGAAGAAGCAAAGGCAAAGAGAAAATGGAAGATTCAGGCAATATTAGGAAAGAGAACACAGTTGAATGGATAGAGGCCACTGACGGCCAGGGTATTCAAGTTAAGAATGAGCCCATGTCACAGCTCGAACATAAGTTGTTGAAGCTCCAGGGAGAGCTTGAGCAGGTCCAAAATTTGGCAAACTTGTCATTCACGCTCAGTGTGCCCGATGTCAACCACCCCAACACCCAAAATCCCGTACCTCTTCAAAACACCCCAAACAAACAGAATCATCCTGCAGTCCATCACCACACCACTCCACCAAAGAATCAAACTCTTCCAACACAATGCAGTTCCTGTCACACTCCAAGAAATACTCCACTAATCATCCCCGAACCACAAAATTCCACCAACGACCACCTCTATGCTCATGCGCCAGGCCATCAAAACAACCCCATATACGTGGAGACTCTGTCGCACTCCACCCAACCCATTTCATACACACCTGAATCCAGTGAGAAGGATTTGCTTATCAAGAATTTGGTTGAAGAACTTAAGAAGCAGACTAGCCGAGTTCAAGGCGTTGAAGGAAGCAAGGGAGTTGAAGGGCCGAACTACAAAGATCTCTGCATACATCCTGATGTCGAACTGCCCGAGGGGTACAAACCTCCTAAGTTCGAAACGTTTGATGGTATAGGTGATCTGAGTGTCCATTTGAGGACCTACTGTGATAAGTTGGTTGGAGTAGGGAAAGATGAAAAGATTTGCATGAAGCTATTCATCAGGAGCATAACAGGAGATGCTTTGTATTGGTACATCAGCCAAGACCCCAGGAAATGGTCGAATTAGGTAAGCATAGCGTCCGACTTTATGAACCTGTTCAGGTTTAATACAGAGAAAGCGCCAGATGTGTTCTACATTCAGAATCTGAAAAAGAAGCCTACGGAAACCTTTCGCGAGTATGCTACTCGATGGAGATCTGAAGCTGCTGAGGTCAGGCCCGCCTTAGACGAAGAACAAATGAATAAGTTATTTGTACGAGCGCAGGATCCTCAATACTATGAGTGGTTGATGGTGATCGAGAACCACAAATTCTCTGATATTATCAAACTGGGTGAGAGAATTGAGAAGGGAATCAAAAGCGGTATGGTCACTAACTTTGAGGCCTTACAAGCTACAAATAAGGCTTTACAATCTGGCGGTGTGTCCAAGAAGAGAGATGTGGGAGCCATGATGGTTGCACAGAGAACCAAATCCCCACTAAAATATCAAACCTACCAAACACCTCCACTTACATATCAGCCAACACCTCCACAAACTTATCAAGCGCCCTCAGCCTCATACCAAACACCACCACCAACATATCAGTCGTCCCCACCACCTACCTATCAACCTACTTCACCCAGATATTCCTAGCCAGCTCCTGTTTACCATACTTATAACTCTCAACCATCCCACTATCAGTCACCCCCTGCTCGCCAAAACTTCCCTAGACCTCGGCCTACCTTTGACCGCAAACCTCATAAACAATACACCGCTATTGCTGAGCCTATCGCCCAGTTGTATGAGAAACTAAAGGTTGCTGGTTATGTCAACCCCATCCCTGCCATAACCTCTGAGAATCCTTCCCATTGGGTTAATCCAAAAAAGCTTGTGCATGCCACTCTGGCATGAAACGACACACAATCGATGAATTCCGCTCCCTGAAGGATAAGATACAGTCCCTAATCGACAACAAGATCATTGTAGCAAAGGAATCCACCCCCAACGTCCGCAACAATCCACTCCCAGACCATAAGGGCGGAGGCATGAGATTGGGACCTAGAGGGGTCGATTAGGTTGATCATAGAAGGTGATGACCCAAAGAAGCCAGCGGTCACTCTCATCCTATCATAGTCCGGATCCAACAATCTAGAGATGCTGAGATAGCCGCATCAGTGGCTTTTGAGTTTGAAGCACCACCACCCGCAAAGGCATCTACGCAATTTGAGGTCGAAGTTATGCCACCGGCCAAAGCACCCGCACCATTTGAGGTTGCAGTCATGCCACCTGCTAAGGCACATGTTCCTTTCGAAGTAAAGATAGTTGCACCAATCACAGTGGCGATATCAACCACGCCACCCTTCTACACTGATGTTGTACCATAGGATTATGTAGCAGAGGCAAGAAGGAAAGGAAAGGCCAAGATCGAAGAAGCTACTGCGGCACATGGTATGACAAGGACTGGTAGGGTCTATGCACCAGAACATTTGGCAGAATCAAGCAAACAGGCTTCCAACAGGCCAGCCATCATCGAGACAGGCCCCGATGACCCTTGGAGGAAGGTGCATGCCAAAGAATACTCTGTCATAGACCAGTTGAACAAAACCCCAGCTCAGATATCTATTCTTTCATTGCTGCAAAATTCAGAGGCACACATAAATGCTTTGATGAAGGTGCTAAATGAAGCATATGTGCCAAACAATATCACCAGCGAGAAATGGCTAATATGGTAGGCCAAGTGCTGGAGAGCCATAATATCACCTTTCATGAGGACGAGCTGTCGCCCGAGGGATTGGGTCACAAAAAAGCCCTGCACATCACTGTGAAATATGAAGACAACTTCATCACCAGGATACTGATCGATGGGGGATCCAGTCTCAATATATGCCCGCTGACAACACTCAAGAAATTGGAAAATGGGTTGTACGAGATAAGAGAAGGGTCGATGAATGTGAATGCTTTCGACGGTTCACAGAGGTCCACCATCGGCGAAATCAGCCTTTTCTTGCAAATGGGGCCTATATGGTTCGAAGTCGACTTTTAATTGATAGACATATCGGCATCCTACAACCTGCTACTAGGATGGCCGTGGATACATGTCGTTGGAGCCGTGGCATCGATGCTGCATCAGGCAGTAAAATTTGAATGGAACCATCAAGAAGTAATCATCCACAGAGACGGAAGCAATCCTATTTACAGTCGCCAGACCATTCCAGTGGTGGAAGGTAGAAGAATGTTTGGTGGAGAAACTTACCACCACATTGAACGGGTCAATTCCATAGACAAAGACAAATGGTGGGACAATAAAATAGCAAGCATGATGAATTGGAGAGGGTATGATCCAGGTAAAGGGCACAACAAGAACCTCCAAGGAATCTCCATACCGATACAGCTTGAGCGCTATGGCACTACCTTCGGTCTAGGGTACAAATATACTTGGGAAGAGTTCAAGAACTGGTCGCCACCTTGGCGCGGTCCTTATTACCTTTTGGAGCAGCCAATACCACATCTGGAGCAGACTTTTCAGCAGGCCGATATTTTATGGGGGTCAGAGGAAGAAAAAGAACTTGCAGCGCTGAAAAACTTATTCTTGGAAGACGATGACATTAATTGTTGCGTCACTTTTTTAGGAGGAGGGGGAGGAAGGCCCTTCCATCCAGGCCGTGAGCAGAGGAGCATCTCTCAATAATTTGACTATCAGAACAGCCAGAGCCCGACGAGCTTGGGGGTAGCAGGGCTAAACAAGCATTATTCATTGTCTTTTATTAAATGATTTCCGTTTCTGCATTTTCATTTCTGCAATAAGAGCTTCAATGTTCAAAACATTTGTTCAATTTATCAAAAGCACTTTTATGTTTTTATGAATCAATATTTATTACTATCATTTTTCCTCTCATTACTTTATCTATACAACGTTACTATTATTTGTCTTGATGAACCGATGACTTTGATATGCAATGAGACAACGCAACAAACAAACATTGATTCAGAAGAAGAAGATGATATACCTGATGAAATTGTCAAAGAAGTCGAGAATTTTGAGAACAGACCTAAGTCCAACCTAGACGAGACCAAAATTGTCAACCTGGGAGATTCAGAAAATGTCAAGGAAACTCGCATCAGCATTCATTTGTCGCCGTCAGAGAAGAAGGAATACATAGAATTTCTGAAGGAGTATGAGGACATATTCGCATGGTCGTACGATGACATGACTGGTCTGAGTACATCCATTGTGGCTCACAAGCTGCCAACCAATCCAATGTGCCCGCCGGTAAAACAAAAGCTCAGGAAGTTCAAGCCTGAAATGAGTTTGAAAATCAAGGAAGAAGTCACCAAGCAAATGAACGCCAAGGTTCTCAGGGTAGTGGAGTATCCAACCTTGTTAGCCAACATCGTGCCAGTGTTAAAGAAAGATGGGAAGGTCAGCGTCTGTGTCGACTATCGGGATCTCAACCGGGCCAGTCCGAAAGATGATTTCCCTTTGCCAAACATACACATCTTGATTGACAATTGTGCCAAGCATGAATTACAGTCATTCATGGATTGCTTCGCTGGTTACCATCAAATCTAGATGGACGAGGAAGATGCTAAGAAAACGGCTTTCATTACGCCGTAGGGAGTATACTACTATAACATGATGTCGTTCGGCCTGAAGAATGTTGGGGCCACCTATATGAGAGCTATGACCACTATCTCCCACGATATGATACACAAGGAGATCGAGGTATATGTGTACGATGTTATTATAAAGTCCAAGAAAGCAACCAACCACATAGAAGATCTGAGGAAGTTCTTCAATAGGTTGCGGAAATACAATCTGAAACTAAACCCTGCAAAATGTGCACTCGGGGTTCCTGTTGGAAAATTGCTTGGTTTCATCGTTAGCCGCCGAGGAATAGAACTGGATCCATCAAAAGTCAAAGCCATCCAGAAGTTTCCACCACCAAAGAACAAGAAAGATATGATGAGTTTCATGGGACGTCTCAACTACATTAGCCGATTCATAGCACAATCCACAGTCATATGTGAGCCGATCTTCAAAATGTTGAAGAAGGATGCCGCAATTAAATGGACCGATGATTGTCAAACGGCCTTCAACAGAATTAAAAGGTACTTGTCAACAGCGTCGGTCCTGGTACCACCCGAGCCAGGTAGAACTTTGCTACTTTACCTTGCAGTGTTAGATGAAGCTTTAGGCTGCGTTCTGGAGAAGCACGACAAAACGGGAAGAAAAGAGCAGGCTATTTATTATCTAAGCAAGAAGTTCACTCCGTACGAGGCTCGGTATCCTCTATTGGAGCGTACATGTTGTGCTCTAACCTGGGTAGCACAAAAGCTGAGGCATTACTTCTGTGCCTACACAACATACCTCATATCAAGGATGAACCCTTTGAAGTACGTCTTTCAGAAGCCCATGCCCACTGGCAAGCTCGCCAAGTGGTAAATCCTGCTGATTGAGTTCGACATTTGTCTATGTGACTCAGAAAGCGATCAAGGGAAAAGCATTGGCAGACCATCTTGCTGAGAACCCTGTAGATGGAGAATATGAACCCCTAAAAATGTATTTTCCCGATGAAGCAGTTTTATTCATAGGATAAGACATTGCAGAATGATATGATGGTTGGAGAATGTTCTTCGATGGAGCGGCGAATTCCAAAGGAGTCGGCATTGGAGCTGTCCTGATATCGGAAACTGGTAAACGTTATCCAGTATCTGCTAAACTCAGATTCCCCTGCACCAACAATATGGCAAAATATGAAGCTTGCATCCTGGGGCTCAACATGGCATTGACATGAATATTCAGGAGTTGCTAGTAATTGGTGATTCAGACCTACTTATACACCAGGTGCAAGGATAATGGGCTACTAAGAATTCCAAGATACTGACGTATCTGCATCATGTGCAGGAATTGAGAAAGAGGTTCACGAAGATGAAGTTTCGACACATCCCCAGAATTCAAAACGAATTCGTTGATGCCATGGCCACTCTGTCATCTATGATACATCATCCAGATAAGAATTTCATCGACCCTATTCTAGTGAAGATCCATAGCTATCCGGCATACTATGCCCATGTTGAAGAGGAAGCAGACGGAAAGCCGTGGTTTCATGATATCAAAGAGTATTTATCAAAGGGAGAGTACCTAGAGCTTGCAAATCACATTCAGAAATGCACGCTCCGGAGATTGTCCAAAAACGTCTTTCACAGTGGAGGAATCCTGTACGGGAGGACCTCCGACCTGGGACTATTGAGATGTGTCGATGCAAAGGAAGCCTCCAAGCTATTGGAAGAGATACATGCTGGGACCTGCGGCCCGCATATGAACGGCTTTGTTTTGGCTAAGAAGATACTAAGAGCCGGTTATTTCTGGATGACCATGGAAACAGACTGCATCCAGTATGTCGGAAAATGCTACCGATGTCAAGTACACGCAGATATGATAAAGGTGCCTCCAAATGAGCTCAATGTAGCAAGCTCACCTTGGTTGTTCGCCTCCTGGGGCATGGACATCATTGGACCGATCGAGCCTAGCGCCTCCAACGGACACAAGTTCATCTTGGTAATAATTGATTATTTCACTAAATGGGTCGAAGCAGCATCCTACAAAGCAGTGACTAAGAAAGTCGTGGAAGACTTTATCCGCGATCGTATTGTTTGTCGATTCGTAGTTCCAGAGTCAATCATCACCGACAATGGTTCCAATCTCAACAACAACCTGATGAAAGCTATGTGTGAGACCTTCAAAATCAAGCACAAGAATTCCACAGCCTATAGACCTAAGATGAATGGAGTTGTAGAAGCCGCCAACAAGATTATCAAGAAGATACTGAGGAAGACAATAGAGAAGCACAAACAGTGGCACGAGAAGCTATCATTTGCTTTACTAGGATACCTCACCATAGTCCGCACATCAATCGGGGCAACCCCGTACATGCTGGTTTATGGTACAGAAGGCGTCATTCCCGCTGAGGTAGAAATTCCTTCCCTAAGAATCATACAAGAAGATGATCTCAGCGATGCAGAGTGGGTAAATAGCCATTATGAGCAACTAGCCCTCATAGACGGGAAAAGGATGAATGTAGTATGTCACGGTCAACTTTACCAGAATAGAATGACCCGAGCTTTCAACAAAAGGGTCAGGCCAAGACAATTCGCACTGGGGCAGTTGGTGTTAAAGAAAATCTTTCCACATCAAGAGGAAGCCAATGGGAAATTCTCTCCCAAGTGGAAAGGTCCATATATGGTTCACCGAGTATTGACATGAGGAGCTCTTATCCTTGTAGAAATGGACGGAGAAGTCTGGCCAAAGCCAAGCAATTCTGATGCAATCAAATGCTACTATGTGTAACCCTTTATGCTTTTATCAATGATGTAAATTGAACTACACCTGACCTAATTCCCGTTTAAGAGGGAATACGTAAGCAGCCCTATGGGTTCGGTCACAATTCAACAAAATTTCATTTTCCCCGCAATTGGAAATCGGGGAAGAATTTTGAGGAGGACCCTCAAAATTCTGAAGCAAGTTCAGTCGATCGCCGCACGTGCAACAGTCAGAAGCGTCAACCCATCAAACTGGGGCAGAATTTTGAAGAGGACCCTCAAAATTCCATAGCATGAGAGGTTGCAATGTCTCGAACCGTGTCACGGTTGTCGGTTCATCTAGACTATTTTTAAAATATATGTTTATATTATATCTTTACAAAATCATGCATACTTACTCTTGAAAACAACCTTGTTTAGCAAACGCTACCCCAATGATACGAACATGATCATCAGATCAAGCAGAACGAGTCAGCAAAGCCAGCGGGGATACGAACCAACCTGCCCATTTACAAAACTCACGATTTTTCTTTGGATGCAGGCACTAAGATTGCAAAAGCCCAAAACGTACTGTCCGCCCAAGGGACAAACATTGTTCAAAGATACGATTCTCAAAGCCATTGCACTTGCCGGCATTTATTATAAGCATAAACAAACAATGGTCCATAGTCACAATGCTCACAACAATTACAATACCGCGATCTACTATCAGCTAAGAAACTCTCCTGTCATTTGTTATTTAATTTTCTGCATAAGTCTAGCTTTCTGCCTTTCATTTGCATAAGGCTAACTTTCTGCCTTCCAAGACTAAGCTCTGTCTCCATCTGCATCTGCATAAGGCTACCTTTCTGCCTTCCATCTGCATAAAGCTACCTTTCTGCCTTCCGAGACTAAGCTCTGTCTCCATCTGCATGAGGTTAAGCTCTACCTCCATTTGCATAAGGCTACCTTTCTGCCTTCCGATGCTAAGCTATGTATCTACCTCCATTTGCATAAGGCTACCTTTCTGCCTTTCGAGACTAAGCTTTGTCTCCATCTGCATCTGCATAAGGCTACCTTTTTGCCTTCCGAGACTAAGCTCTATCTCCATCTGCATTTGCATAAGGCTACCTTTCTGCCTTCCATTTGCATAAGGTTACCTTTCTGCCTTCCGAGACTAAGCTCTGTCTCCATATGCATGAGGTTAAGCTTTACCTTCATTTGCATAAGGCTACCTTTCTGCCTTCCACTTGCATAAGGCAACCTTTATGCCTTCCTCCTGCATGAGGCTAAGCTCTGCCTCCAATTTACCTTTTCATCAAGACTAAGCGTTGTCTCAAGCACTATTTATTTCACTTTCCTTTCGGTCTAAGCTCTGCCCCTCACTTTGCAAGACTAAGCTCTGTCTTGTCCGCATCATATTACTGCATTTCATGGGCTGAAATATCGCCAGCCTGTCCAAAGGCGTCATCGTTCAGAGGCACCATCTTCATGATCCGAGAACACCATGTCATGGCCTGAGGATATCTCTCAATCTTGCATATCATTATTCAAAGGCGAAATCGTTCGTCGGCACCATCTTCATGGCCCGAGAACATCATCTCATGGCCTGCGAATCCTTCATCAAACAATTCATGGCCCAGGACATCATGGTCTGAGGATGTCATCCTTAACCGTCTAAAGACAACATTCATAGTCCGACGGGAACTTGCATCATGTTTAAATTTACGCACAATATACACTTGTATTGTGTTATTTGCAGGTAATCCGGCAAGCAACGACTATCCTAGGAGGAGCAATCCCGCTCAAGTTCTCCTAACCATTCCCGTAAATCGTTCACTCATCCAACCCTATAGGTTGCGTCCGTTCTTGTTAAAACTTCATCAGTATACTTCGCTGAATGACTTCTGAACTACATACGACTTGATTCCTGTAAAATCAGGGATATGTAGGCAACTTAGAAGCCAGGGTGCGGCCTAAATCTTTTCAAACCGTTTCGCTCGGTCAAAATTGGTCATCATATCTTTACCCGACAACTCTTTCATCATTCCCGGGTAAAAAGGGGAAGATGTTGATACCCAATTTTTTCTTATATTTTTAATTTTGCATATATACCTTCAAAATCAGGTTTTCAATACAATTGGTATTTTTCTATAATTTTCCCATATTTTTATTAATTTATTTTAATTTATCCAGTGTTTTTATTTCTAATAATTAAATTGCATTACAAATGATTTCAAAAATATTTCTTGACTTAATATATTATTTTGGTCATATTAAGATAAAATTATTTCACAATTAGCCAAATTGGCACTCTTTGGCTATAATTACAATAACTTTGTAAATATAGCCTAACATATGTTTTATGCCATTATTACCCAGTAATTAGTCATTTATATTTTTAAAATACTAATTAATCATTTTAATGTAATTTTTAAGCATCAATTTCATTTTTACAATTATCAACTATTTTATAAATTATTTTAGCTAATTTTAATTAGGTATTTAATAACTAGCCATTTTTATTTAAATCCTAGCCTAATTAAACCCGGACCCCTAACCCAATTAAATCAACCCAATAACCAAGCCCAAACTTAAATCCTACCCGGCCCAAGCACCTGTTTAATCTGAACTGTTGATTATTTTCAATCAATGGTCCATATCCCCCCGTACCAAATTAAGACCTAAAGACTACCCCCCCTCCCCCGTCGTCTCTCATTTCTCTCTCTCATTTTCACTCAGCTGTCTCTCTAAACTCTCTCATCTCTCTCTCTAAGACGCTCCACTTGTTGAGTCTATGACCTCCTTTCTCCGGTCGCCTCCTTACCGGAATCTAGTGGTGGTATCACCACCTACCAGCCTTATGGCTCCCCCCTTGAACGTGTGTCACCACCTTGAGGCTCTCAAGTGAACCAGAGGAGGTTCACCTCATCTCTCCGATATCATGCCATTTTTCCGGTCATCTATGGTCGTTCGAGTAAGATCTACCACTTTCCGGCTAAAACCGGTAATATTTTGGGGTTTTTCTTATCCTCTCTGGGTTCTGTTTGAAACCCTAACTCGGAACCCTCCGATCTCTTTAGATCTGTAATAGATCTGTGTATATCATGAGGTTTTTACATGTTTTCTTCAAAAAATATTTCTGTTTCTAAACGATTCTTCACTTTTTCTAAACTAGGATTTCAAAACCTTTTACGAAACAGTTTCTTTCTAATTTCTTAGCATTATCTTACGATTTTATCATTTTTAAACATCATCTGAGATTTTTCTTTTGTTCGATCCATTTTTGTTAAAAAAACCCTAATTTTTTTGGGTTCAATCTGTTACCTGTTCTAAGCATGGCTACTGATTTAGTGTATAGTCTAGGTGCTCTTGTGATTTCTTGCTCTAATTGTTGTTAGGGTTCTGATTATGCCTAAACCGTGATTTGCCTACTGGTTCTTTCAACTATCTGCTATTTTCTGATGTGAAATCCTAATTTTATGATTAGGGTTTCTGATTTCGTTTGATATGTGTTATTGCAGTATCATTTTTCTTTATTGATTCTTACACCATACTATTACTGATTTTTCGAATATTTCCCTCAAAACTGGGATAGTTTCCTTTGAATAATACTGCTTTACTGATTTCGAGTGCTTCCTTACTTGTGTGATATTTTCCCTAATTAGTAATGATTCCATGTGACTAGAACCTCATTCGATGACTCTCTTACTGACTTCCATAATTAAACTTGTCCTGCCTTATTTTATGTGAATAAACCTGCTGTCAAATTATTTTTTTATACAGTTTCCTTAGTTTGTCCTCTGTATTTAGTCCTATTTGCATGACATATACTTTTACTACTAATTATCGGGTAAAATCAGTTCTTCAATTGATTTTCTTTCCTTATTTATCACTGATGTATCTGTTTGAACTATGACTCCCTAATTAAAGAGAGTACTTGCATTTATTGGATTCTAATTGTAATTTACTTCTATAATTGGAGTGAACTATTATTTGTTACCATATTCTCTACCTGCTTTCAAAACTATATATACTCTATTCTTTCATTAGCATAGGACACTAACAAGCACTGTTCTAAAAAACCTCTCTCACACACATACATACTCTTCTTGCTCTTCTTTTTGGTTATTTGCTACTTCCAGCCGGCTGCAAGCCAAGGCTGAATATTATACTTTATTGATCTTCACTCTGTGTTATTTCTCCTTTAACTGGTATGTTTTCAGTTTAGCTTAAAGCCTCAAAACAACATGCTTCTTTTGGTACTGCAATTCATCTTATTTCTACTATGTTTTATTTGTGGTTCTGTTATTTACCCTGTAACTAGCATGTCTACTTTATTACTTTGCTAGTATAATTCTCAAATTGTACCCTTTCCCTTAAACTCAGCATTGTTACCCCCTTAGTATCCCCCCTCCCCCCTCCCAATATGATTCTGTTAAGTTCCTGGCATGAACATCTTTGTGACAAAATGACTTCTGTGATTCTTATGTTCTGGGTAAGCCTGTTAGGATTTCTATGACTGTAACTTGTGTGCAAATTTGCCTATGTTTACATATTCCTATGTGTGTCTTATTTGTCCCCAACTCTCTTCTTCTCTGTTTGTGTTTGTTGAAATGATTCTGTTCTTGCTCTATGTTTGGTGTGAGTTGTTAATCTGATTGTCCTGTTCCCTTTCCTTTTCAAACTGTTTCTCGTTTGGATAACATCTGCTGTTTTTTTTTTTAAACACTTATTTCAAACAAGCTGTTTTCAGAAACTGTTTGCAACTCAACTTTCTTCAAAACTATGACAAGAACTCTCACTATACTCTTAGAAATATAGGTTCTGCCCCTCTAATTTATGACTGCTTTGGATCCCTATGAGATCCTTCTGAACTCTGATGCATTAGATCTGGCACTTCCACACTGCACTTACTCAATATGGTTATGAACATCTGGGTGTGAGCACTGCCCGGGATTCCTTGAGATCCCTAGGGAACTCTGACACATCTGGATTATGTGAAAGGCTGTGAACACCAATGGCATTGAGAAATTATGTAGACTTTAGGCCTATTAGTAGGCTCTCTATAGTGTAACTTCTTCTTTTCTTCCTTCATTTATGTAATTTATGCAAATGGTCTGTAATAATTATTGTAAATAACTCTTGGGGATGGATAGTGAAAAAGGGAAAGGGGTTACTATGCATGCTATAGCTGTTAAAGGGTAGAAACCATGCCATTAGGCTTTATTCCCTATCTACGCAATAGGAATCATGTTTAGTACTCATACGTTAAAAATCATGCATTAGAGATCATGTTTCCTAGGCTTTATACTTACTGTTTTAGCATGTTCTTTACTGTCATCTCACTTAGAAAATCTTGTGCTAGAATAAGTGGGCTAATAACTAGTATATCCTATAATCATGCTTCATGCCATGCACACTTAGAAATCTTGTTTTAGGATAAACAATACTAATAAACATGTCATTTTCACATCTTCTGAAATCATGTTTAAACGCTGCAATATTTGTGCATTCAGAGATCCTGCTTAGGTTCTGCATATACATCATTCTACATATCTTTGTATTAGATATCATGTCCTTAGGATTGCATTCTTACTCCCTTAAATACACCTAGTTTAACTACTGATGCATGGAAAAGAATAAAAACAACTTCACTCGATTTTTTGCAATCAACGGGTAATAGCCCTGTGTTATGAACATCTAGAATAGCATGCTTAGGTAATCTAATTTCAAACAGGTTTTCCCTAAGTAATTCTGGTAACTGGTATACACTGTCTCACACTTAGGCAAGCCTTAGGTGATTAACTTACTTAAAAACTGAAAATCTGCCTCTTTGAATGTGCTGCTTAATCTTCAACAGGTTTTAAAATCAGTAGGCAAAATGATTAGGGCCTCTCTGTGTTATCAAAACAAATCTGCGCTCACCTAGACACCATGTCTTAGGATTCTGAATTCGAATATTGCCCTTAACTGTGTTTGAGTCGTGCTGTCTATTTGCATTACTTGTGGAGGTAAACTTGAGCCTTTTATCTGCTTTTATGTGTTCCCACTAATTGCAGTCCTATATGTTTTTGTCTGTCGCCTTAGCATTTTCCCTTTAAACCTGAGGGTCTTCCTAGAACCTCCCTTATAGGTAGAAGTCCTAAACTCCTCCAGGACTATTAGGAAGGGGCGGGTAACAGCACGCAATAGAGGTCGCTAACCAACACTCGCTTTAATAACCTTTACGGGGTGGGAAGGGTAGATATGGACATGATGACCGGTGCGCTAATACCACGTGTAGCCCCTCTTTGAGGAGTGATATACAGGGTATTGTACTGATGTGATCCATATGACAAGCAATCTAGGACTTCCCCTACCTTTCTACACATGTTTTATACATAACTCTTTCAAAAACCTTATTTAGATATTAAATATTTTTCAACTTTAGTAACACATGTGTGCTTAGATTGCGAATCTTTCAAAACCCTTTACTTGTTTTAAACATTAATTTCCTACTTGCTACTTGCTCAAATTCACAAAGTTGTTTGGCCAGGAACCACAGTTGTGGATTCTGAGGGGTGCCTAATACCTTCCCCTTAGAATAATTTTAAGCCCTGACCTTATCTCTGGTTATCTAGTCTTGTTTGTAAATAATCCTGAATAGGTGCCCTAATGCACCTTAACTCGTTAGGTGGCGACTCTTTAAATCCTGCATACCCCTTTCTTAAAAAGAAACGAGTTGTCCCAAGTAATGTCAAAACCCTTGACCGATCCGAAAGGGGTTGGAAAAAGGGGGGTGCGACAAGCAGCTGCCCGAGTACTTAAGGCTCAGCGGTTGTGTCTCTCTTGGAGATGGTAGTGGCGACAGAGGTCAACGGTTGGTGGGAGGAGGATGACTGGCGGCTGAGTCTTTGTAGGAGAGAGACGGTGAGGGTGGCTGAAGAGTTTCTGGGGTTTGGGGTCAAGAAGAAGGTCAAAAACGGCTGAAGGTTAGGGGCCTTTTAATAGGGGTATATGTTTTAGGGTTAGGTTAATGGGTATTGGGCTAAGGGGAATGGGCTTGGGAATTGGGTTGGGTCCATGTCTTGTTGGGTTTTAATTTTGGGCTAAGAAGACTAAAACAATATGATGTATTTGTAAAAATATAAAAATTACTCTTAATTAGTTAAAATAAACTACTAAAATCAAACTAAATATTTAAACAGTAAAATGTGTAAAATCTCGGGGAGGGTCAAAAATTACATGTCTACAGGATATGTGGAACCTAAGCCGAGAGGACAAAAACCCGAACGCAACTATCCCATGTGCCACCAGAAAAGATAATGTTTGTGAAGGCATTGAATACTCTGTGCCCGGTAGTATTCAATGAGGAATATTCCAAAGCATTAAAGAGCAACGACCCGCTATAGTGAATTTTATGTTCGTCTTTACGTCTTCTGCAATGCTCTTCATAATTGACATTAAAGAAGGATACGACCCTAGTACCTTTTTCATAACTATAAATAATAAGCTCAGTGATTATTGTAAGGGACACGGATTTTATGGCCAACTGATACAATATTCTATACATAACTTTAATACTATTTTGCTTTCTCGCTTTTTGATCTCTTCACTATTGTGCCCGGAAACCATGATTTCGGACTTGTCAGCTCTGTCATTTCATTTACATTCTAAGGCTAAATATTTATATTTCATCAGTTATTTCGTTATTGTTTGGATCAAATTAATTCACTTGTCTAGAAACCACGAACAAATTCAAATATACCGTTTTAGGAGTAAATAATTAGTATGTTTGGTCATTTACCAAAAACAACAATTGTATAATACATTTACCAAGCTGAAGCTCTCCTTATATAGGTTGGATGGCTGCCCCAATTAACCAATCGGAAGATTGGATCTCACTTTACAGTTTGTGCTATGCAATTTGTAGTGCATATTGATTGCCAACACTAAAACCTGTTCTTGCCATCGTTAGATTCCATTTCTTTTCTTTTTTTTATTAATGGGTGTGGACTCCATCAAGAAGGAAGAAGGATGTCTTCTTCGATGGAGCTATTTCATTGCCAATGAATATTAAAGTTTCCCTGACGAATGACAAAAAAAGAAAAATAATAAAGGAGGCCTAATACGAGGATCAAACCAAAGAAAGAATACTTTACTTGAAAATGTAATGTTTTGTTGTCATTCTGAAAGCTCAAATGTACTTCTCTACCTTATGTTTTCTGCTAAAAATGTAATGAATTGGACTTGTCCAATTCAACCTTTCAACAAAAGGTGTAGGTTTTATGTCCCCTTCTCCGAACAGTTTGTGATCATTAATAAAACACCAGCCTAAGTTCCCTTTTTTATTGAAACACGTAAAGGGCAGTCAGGTGCACTGAGATTTTCTTTTTTAAACAATGTATAGATTTCAGAATTTATGCACGTTAGATTTTAGGAGTACAAACTAATAGTCCGTTTTCTCAATTCATAATAAAGCAACTTACAATATTGTCTCCTTATCGGAAACTCTTATTTTTCAAGGGGAAACAAGATGAAGATCATTTTGCAGTATGGTTTAATTGCTGATCCTCATATTCTAGGGCTAGCTAATACATTTTTCTTTTGAATTTTGTATTTCAAATCATTGATAAACTTTAAGAAATTCACTTGAGATGATCCATTTGTTGCTACAGCATCCTCTAATACTTTCCTCACTTTCTTGATTTGTTGCTTCATTTCTTCTGTTACTTTTCCTCTCATCAAAAGTTTAATTTTCTCTGCCACTTCATCCCTCGTGATTGATTCCTTATCACAAAGATTAATCCCGATTTTCCAGTCATCAACCACTAATTTTCGATTAGTGAATTGATCAGTCAGCAAAGGAAAACAAATAAACGGAACATAACACCATATACTTTCCAAGATCGAATTCCAACCACAATGAGTCAAGAATCCTCCGACTGCTGGATGAGAAATTACCGCAGTTTGACAACACCACGGCACAATTAACCCTCGATCCTTAATAAATTCTTCATAACCAATTGGTAAATAATCAGTTTCTTCCGAACTAACAATATCAGGACGAAGCACCCAAATGAAGTTTACTTCACTGACCACTAGGCCACGTGCAATTTCCATAATATTATCTTTACTAGTGTGAGCATAGCTTCCGAATGACACGTATAAGACTGAGCCATAAGGCTTGGCGTCGAGCCAAGCGGTGCAATCCGACTCGGACCACAGGCTCGTAGACACCGAGCTCTTGGTGAAGCCAGGGGAGAAAAGTGGTCCAATTGCATAAACAGGCTGCTTCTCTTGTAATGCTGCAATGGTTTCGGATTCGAGTTGTTGCACGGTGTTACAAATGATATATTCTGCATTTTTCACGTCCGTGAATATTGCTCTGTGGATTATTCGGTTCACCACCATATTTGTATCATTAGACTGAAGATAAGAAGCTAAATCTGTTGGCTTTATTGCCTTCACTCCTGGTATGTAATCTATCACGTCCTGGCGTTTGTCTGGCAAACCATGAAAATATTATGACAAGCGTATCAGAGGCGGATTCAAGACTTATACTTTATGTGTTCACCATTTACGGTTTTTAGCATTGAACCTATTATATTTTTAAAGTTCTGGATTCATATATACTCCTGTATTTGCAATTTGATAGATTCTTACATATAAATTTTTACTCCGCGTCGAAGATTATGGGTTCAAGTGAACTCATTGCTAACACATTACATCCGCCTCTAAAGCATATATAGAATAACTATAAGGTTTTGAAAATGATTAATATTATAGGCAATCCTAGTTAAAATATATGTCCACGCTACTGCATTAAGGAAAATCTCTCCCTTCTTTACAATTCAATATTTTCAGGTACGATAAATCTTTTAACATCAGATAAACAACTTATAATTTAGACTCTACATGCTCTACATTGTCCACTTGTTTTATCCAAAAAAAGAAAAAAGGAAGAAGATTGAACTTATATACGTTGACAATGTAAAGAAGAATCTTATACGTCAGTGTATTTTAACCTATTTAAGAGGTAACAAACCTTATTTTCTAGATTAATACACTAGTTGCACGTAGTTATCTTTTAGATGACCTAATAGTATAGAAAGAATTTTTATACCAACAGTATAGAATAAAATTAAGCTAAAAAAGATAACACCCAAAAGTTGAACACAGAAGCATGTTAAAATATATACCATGTATTAGGTCACAATGGATATGAAAATAATTCCGAGTGTTGACTAATCATTAAGGAGTATTACCATGATCTGCAAATTTCACTCCAATATCGACACAACTAAAAATTGATCTAAACTTGATGTTAGGTCAATCGTAAAAATCAGTTTTGTACACACTAGCATTCAGTGGCTGAACCACATAGCTCCAAGAGGTGTCAATTGACACTCGTTGTTCACCGAAAAATTACACGGCTTAGATAAGCATTTTATTATACGTACATATATTATGTGTTGAATTCTCTTAACTTTTTCGTGTATTTACTTCTTTAAATTTTGGCACTCCTTGGTAAAAGTTCTGGTTGCGTTATTACTAACATCGAAGGGTATGAAAGATAACAGCTTCTTCAGTACAACTCAAAACGGCAAATTTGAAGGTAATTAAAGTAGACAAATTAAACTTTTAATTTATAAAAAATAAAATTGTTAAAAAATAGTTTCGCAAGAGTCTACCTGAAATCTTTAAAATCATCAAGTTTAATATATATATTAGGGTAATAATAGCTTTCCAGAAAATGGCCATTAATTAAGTGGAGATACTTACCAATACAATCGTAGTGGCCATTTTGTCTTAGCAGGTCCAAGTGATAATACACACTTAAAACAAGAGCTGGTTCTGTCCAATACGAGACATTAACCAAATTATACTTCTTAGCTATGGTTGATGGCCATACATAAAAAGTATCAGCAACTAATATATTTGGTGGTGGATTTGAGAGGACCAAGTTTTCAACAAGCTCATCAACATGGGAACCAAAGTCATTTAGTATAACTTCATAATATTTATCATGGTTAAGTGATCGATCAAAATCTATAGGAAAACCATCGTAAATTGTCACATCTCGGATATCCAGACCTAATTTTCGAGCACTCGAGAAAAGATCATCACCCTCGACACCATTTTCTAGCCGGGATTTGGATATTTGGTGGTGAATTGATTGAGCGTTTACAAAAGTGATGGTGAAGCCATTGGATGCAAGTTTGATGGCTAGATTAACAAAGGGAATTACATGACCTTGGAGAGGGTAAGGAAACAATATAGCATGAGGCTTTTGGTCAATTTGGTTCATTTTTAAAGTGTACTATTAGGATGTCTCTCCCTTTAGAGATAGGGGTGACTCGGGAGCTTACTTCGAGTATTTATGCCACCGGTAGTACAAGCGAATGACATAATTCTCGAGGAGTTACACGACGGTTCACTCACTTTGTTTGTTTGGTTTGTGCTTACATGAGAGATCTATAGAGAGAGATATTTTCTTTAGCAAGTGTTCACTCTCAGAGGAATATTTTTCTAAAATGAAGTGAAGTTGTGTCTCTTTTATAGAAAATTAAGATGATGAGGTATTTTGTGGAAAGGAATATGATAGCTAGAGAGGGAGATGAGAATAGTACGTAAAATGGTGGATGAACCACACAATATGCTAGAGATAAATTGGAAGATATGTCAGCAAATTTAGCTTGATTTGGATAGTCCATATTTTCGGGCATACATGTGATCGGATAGTGAAGACAAATAATTTTAATTTGGTTAGACAAATTTAAGATGATAGGCTTTTTAGTATTATTTCTTGCAAAATGATAAGTGACAAGCTGATCTAGATCTAAATAAATAATTCCTTTTCTGGATTCTAATTACTTAATATTTCATAGCCTAAATGTAAATTACTCGCAATTTTGTTCTTTGAAATTCTATCATCTCTCTCTTAAATATCATAATAAGTATCATGCCACAGTGGTGTTTGCAGCAGTGGTGTACCTGGATGGAATGAAATAGTAGAAGATTTCAGAACCAGAAAAGAGAGAAAAGAGAGGCCAAGGAAAGAGTTAAAGACATTACAATTCAAGTGCACATAACAGGTCAACAGAAATGCAAATGAAAACCTGTATTGAATACACTGAATAGTTATCATAATCTGTAATTCATAGCAAATAGGATAGAGGAAGATCCACGTTTGTTATAAGTGGTCTTTGTTAGGCAACACTATGATTGTATAGCTTCTTGTTTTTTGGTTTAGTCTTGAGACTTGTTACTTGAGTCAAAAAGGACAGGTGATGTAAGTTGAAAACTGGTTGAAATAAAATTTTACTTCATGCCATAGTGAGTGGGATTGTCTTGAATTGTATAACTACTTATGTTATTGGAGTGTCAACTCATAGTGCATGAATTATTTTTAATGCTCCATCCGTTTTAGTTTTTAATGAAAATAATTTAACTTTATACAATGATTTATAGTTACATAAAATATATATTTTTTCTTACACTAGTAATTCAAAAGTCTTTTATCTATTTTTAAACTTCGTACCCAGTTAAATAGGTTCACGTAAATTGAAATTGAGAGAGCAGTAAACTGGTAACGACAAATAGGACTTCCCTATCAACGCTAATATTAGGTCGAACGATATAATTACCTCATTTATAAGTTTAAACTATGTATAAAAAACAACTTGCAATACTGTTAGCTATGATATTCTTGCTGATATTTTAGTTTTTGTTTGTTTCTTTTCCTTATAAGAAGCTGCCCTACAAAGCACAAACCACGTGAAAATGAGTTGTAAACAATGTTAGTAGCTAGAAAACAAGACTATCTTTCTTTAATTTGCTTATGGTTTCTCTTTCCCTTTTGTGCCCTTCCTTTTCACCGTTCAATTTTTTCCTTTAATAACACAACAAGGATAAAGGTGACTTTTTCTTTGATAGTCTCACATGTCACAGGAGTACAGAACCAAGGACCACATTTCGCTTGTTTTTCATAATTAAATAAATTATTAGCATATCAACTGTATATACTTTCCGGAAAGAAATTCCATGAATATTCCCTTGTCCTTTTCATTTCCTAAATTTCTTCGCAAGAATGAGAAAATTGTATTAATATTCTCAGTGAAGTACAACGTTTCAAGTTATAAGTAGTAGCAAAGATGGTAGCTTTACGTAGTTAACTAACACCAAACCTAGAACTGGCTTCAGCCAAAAGTTTTTATTATACTTTATAACTTGGAATTACTCAAGAATAATTAGAAATTTGTGATGACCCAAAAGGTCATCCCGTGTAACTTTTAACTTAATCTGTGTTTCGAGGCCATGAAAGCCTCCGTTTATCTAACCTCGATATGCGTGCGCAGCCCGGACGCATAGTCGGGGAGCCTTTAAGTGGAAAATTGATAAAATGTTGAATTTATGATGATTATTTGAATACAGTTGACTTTGGTCAATATTTTTTGTAAACGGACCCGGACCCGTGATTCTACGATCCCGGAGGGTCCGTAGGAAAATATGGGACTTGGGCGTATGCCCAGAATCGAATTCCGAGATCCCAAGTCCGAGAAATGAATTTTTAAAGAAAATTGTTTTTTCTGAAAAATACAAGGCTTTTGAAAATGAAATTTGATGTGAAACATGTGTGATCGGGCCCGTATTGTGGTTCCGGAGTCTGGAACAGGTTCAATATGTTTATTATGAGCTATATGTGTAATTGGGTAAGAAACGGACTAAGTTTGACGTGATTCAGACAAAAAGTGGAAAATATGAGAGTTTAAGATGTGAAATACTACAATGATTTCGAGGCCTAATTCGTTGCGTTTAATGTTATTTTGGTAGAGTAACTGCACGAGTGGGTCCGTAGGACGTTTTTGAAGTTGCGTGTATAATTGGTGTTGAGCCCCGAGAGATCGGGGGGAGTTTCGGGTAGGTTCCGGGGTAATTTTAGACTTAGAACTCAGTAGTTGCAGATCAGAGGGGTCAAGTCTCTGAACCTGTAGCGCGGTCCGCGGTCGACCTTTCGTGGTCCGCGGTGGACCTTCGCGGCCGCGGTCGCCCTAGCGTGGACCGCGGTGGGGGAGTTCAGAGAGGTTTCGGTAGTCGAGGCCTTCGCGGCCGCGGTCGCCCTAGCACGGTCCGCGGTGGAGGCCGTGGAGGGGTATATATAAACGAGATTTTCAGTTATTTTCTATTTTTCAAAACCCTAAAACATAAGAAGTGATTTTCTAAACACTCTTTCTTCTCTAAAATATTGGTAAGTGATTTCTAACTCATTTCCTTTACTCCTTAACTTCTTTATACAAGATTTCATCCTATAATCTAGGGTTTTCATGGGGGGAATTGGGAATTTTGGGTAAAATCTATGAATATCAAAGTTTGGGAATTTAGACCTCAATTTGGGGTCGGATTCCAAAACTAATTATATACCCGGGCTCGGGGGTGAATGGGTAATCGGGTTTTGGTCCGAATTTTGGGGTTGGACCAAGCGGGCCTGGGGTCGATTTTTTACTTTTGGGGAAAAACCTTAGTAAACTCATTTCTATGCATTAGAACTTATTCATTTATCATTTATTGATATAATTAAGTAACTTGTGGCTAGATACGAGTGAGTTGGTGGTGGAATCAAGAGGTAAAGCGGTAGTATAGGCTTGATTTGTGTTCGTGGCATCAAGGTAAGTGTTTGGCCTAACTTTAGCTTGAGGGAATAGGTGTTGAGTCGTATGTGCTACCTGTTTCAACCATGTTCAATGTATAGGTGAGGTGACGAGTACCTATACATTGTGTGTCAAGCATGCACATGAGTCGATTTTGGTTTATTACATGTTATTGCTTCGATATTCATTGTGTTATGAAGTAGATTAATTTTGGAAGTTGTTCAATTGCTGAGAATACTTGATTAAGGATTTGTGATAAGTTGTTTCAGTTGAGAAGTGATTTTATTAAGTTATATACTTGTATGAGATTGGTTATAGCTGAGTCCCTTGCCGGGCGGTATTATTTCTTGATGTTATCCCCTTGATGGGTGGTTATGAATTGTACTTCCTACTGTTGATTTTCTTGCCAAGTTGTTGTTTGATTTTGATTGGGTGAGGAAGAGTGTAAAGCACGAAGGGTGATGTCGTGTATTCATTTCATTCATTGCATTGTGAAGAAGAGAGTAAAAGCACGACGGGTGATGTCGTGCCATGATTTTACATTTAAAAGCACGAAGGAACATGTCGTGCCCTTTTATTTATTTATTGCATTGCGAGGACGAGAGTAAAAGCACGACGGGTGATGTCGTGCCATGATTTTACATTTAAAAGCACGAAGGAACATGTCGTGCCCTTTTATTTATTTATTGCATTGAAAGGACAAGAGTAAAGGCACGAAGGGTGATGCCATTCCATGATTTTACTTTTAAACGCACGAAGGAACATGTCGTGCCCTTTTATTTATTTATTGCATTGCGAGGACGAGAGTAAAAGCACGAAGGGTGATGCCATTCCATGATTTTACTTTTAAACGCACGAAGGAACATGTCGTGCCCTTTTATTTATTTATTGCATTGTGAGGACGAGAGTAAAAGCACGAAGGGTCATGCCGTGTACTTGTTTTTGTCAGGATGAGAGTAAAGCAAGAAGGGTGATGCCGTGTACATATTTGTTGTGTTGTTATTTCATGTTGACCTTTATTCTCTTATATTGTTGCCTTGCTCAGATATTCATTATTGTTCTTTCTTGTTTTCCCCATTAATTGTCCCCTTTCCTGTCGTACTTAACTGTTATTTCCTGTTACTTCCTTGTTATATATTGTAGAATTGTACAGGTAATTTGTTGTTGTTGAGTCTAGCCTCGTCACTACTTCGTCGAAGTTAGGCTCGGCACTTACTCAGTACATGGGGTCGGTTGTACTGATGCTACACCTACACTTCTTTATGTTGTGCAGATTACGGATCCGCACCTAGCGGACATTGATAGAGGGAGTATCCTTCAGTCCACCCAGGCGACATCGAGGTATTCCCGCAGACGTTCGTGGGCCTTGGCGTCACCTCTTATCCTTTCTCCTCATTTCCTGTCTTATTCCAGTAGTTCCAAGACAATTGTATTTATTTATTTCAGACCATTGTATTTAGCAAACTCTTAGAATGTTCGTGAGATTGTGATACCGGTTTCTTGGGTTGTACTTAAGGAAAGTTATCCCGAGATTTCTATTTAGTTCTTGAATTTTAGATTACTTCCGCATTTTTACAATAATTGTTCAAGTTAATTTTGTTATCTTAGTTGTTATTAAGTCAATTCAATCAAAACGTTGGCTTGTCTAGCGGCTTCAACGTTAGACGCCATCACGGCCTGTAGATGGGATTTCGGGTCGTGACAAGTTGGTATCAAAGCTCTAGGTTGTGTAGGTCTCACAACTCACGGACAAACTTGGTAGAGTCTAAGGGATCGGTACGGAGACGTCTGTACTTATCCCCTATAGGTTGCAAAGTGAGGAATAACTTCACATTTTTTCTCCCCTTTCGTGCGATTTGAATTCTAAATGCTAATCGAGTTTCTATTCTATTCTCTCGCAGATGGCGAGAATGCGTGCTTCCTCATCTACCGATCAGCAACCCGATCCTCCTTTTGCAGCTCCTACGAGGGGACGAGGACGAGGTCGAGGCCGTGCCAGAGGCCGAGGCAGGGGCAGGGCTTAGCCCAGAGCAGCAGCCCCAGCAGAGGACCCATGTAGACTTTGCCTGTGAGGTTCCTGCTCAGACGGTTCCAGTCGGACCAGCTCAGGTCCTAGAGGGGTTCAATGCCACCCCGGTGCTTCAGGATGCTCTAGCCCTCTTAGTGGGACTTATGGAGAGTGTGGCTCAAGCCGGTCTTCTTCCTACCGCACCAGCCGTCTCCCAAGCTGGGGGAGGGACCCATACTCCTGCAACTCGCACGCTAGAGCAGTTAGCCACTCAATTTAAGACTCCAGCACCTCAGGCAGTCGGAGTAGCTCAGTCGGGCATTGTGGCACCGGCAGTAGAGGGAGCAGCTATGTCAGTAGATGCCCTATGGAGGTTAGATCGGTTCGCCAAGCTATTTCCTACTACTTTTACTGGTGCACCATCAGAGGATCCCCAGAATTACTTGGATAGTTGTTATGAGGTTCTTAGGAACATGGGCATACTAGAGTCCAATGGAGTTGATTTTGCCACATTTCGTCTTTCTGGTACCGCCAAGACCTGGTGGAGAGATTATTGCTTGACCAGACCAGCTGGGTCTACACCTTTGACTTGGGCTCATTTCTCCAAGTTGTTCTCGGAGAAGTTTCTTCCCGTTACTCAGAGAGAGAACTACCGGAGGCAGTTTGAGCGCCTCCTGCAGGGATCTATGACTGTTACACAGTACGAGACCAGGTTCATTACTCTGGCCTGACATGCTATCATGATACTCCCAACGGATCGAGAGAGAGTGAGGAGGAATATTGAGGGTTTGGCTCAGCCTATTAGACTCCAGATGGCCAGAGAGTCAGGTACGGATATTTCATTCCAAGAGGCGGCCAATGTGGCTAGGAGGATTGAGATGGTTTTGTCACAGTGCGGTGGTCAGGGGTCTAACAAGAGACCTCGTCATTTCGGCCGGTTCATTGGTGCTTCATCTAGAGGCAGAGAGTCTTTCAGCAGAGGTCATCCTCCTAGGCCATACCAGTCGGCACTTCAGGTATCCCGCAGTGATCCACTAGCCCCTATTAGTGCACAACAAGCTCCTATCAGTGCACTGCCGATTCAGAGCTTCCAGGGTGGTCATTCTGGTCGACAGGGGCAGTTCCAGAGTGTGTAGCCTCAGCAGCAGAGGTCTTGTTATTCTTGTGGTGTTTCAGGGGACATTGCCAGGTATTGCCCCCGAGCTTCTGGTAGCTCTCAGTGTCAGGGTTCTCGTGCCATGGTTCCAGCATCAGGTGCACCCCCACCCCCTCAGCAAGCTAGGGGTGGAGGTCGAGGTACCAGAGGTGGAGGTCAGACTCATGGAGGTGGAGGACATGCCACGAGAGGTAGAGGTCAGCCCGTAGTAGGGCGACCCAGAGAAGTTCAGGTTGGAGGGGCTCCGCCCCGAAGCTATGCTATTCCTTCCAGGCCTGAGGCTGAGGCCTCCGATGTAGTCATCAAAGGTACGGATTTCAGCAGTCGGAGATTGGCCTAGACCCACCACAGCTACAGAGATTCGTAGCTTCTTGGGCTTAGCAGGTTATTATCACCGATTTGTGGAGGGCTTAGCATGAGTAGTCTTGCCTATCTATCAGTCGGAGAGTGACCAATTTCTTTGGATGTTCAGGCTTTGGCCAATCGGTTTATGAGATTGGAGGTTTCTGAGACTAGCAGTGTTTTGGCCCATACTGTGGCCCGTTCCTCATTGTATGATCGTATTTCGGTCAGGCAGTATGATGATCGTCATTTATACGTCCTTAGAGATACGGTTCGGCACGGAGGTGCCAAGCAGGTCACAGTTGATGATGAGGGAGTTTTGAGGATGCAGGGTCGTATTTGTGTACCTGATATTGATGGTATTTTGTGAGTTGATACTACATGAGGCCCATAGTTCCCGGTATTTCATTCATCCGGGCGCCGCGAAGATGTACCAGGACTTGCGGCAGCATTATTGGTGGCAGAGGATAAAGAAGGATATTATAGCATATGTAGCTCGGTGCTTGAACTGTCAGCAGGTTAAGTACGAGCACTAGAGACCCGGTGGTTTGATGCAACAGATGGAGATTCCCGAGTGGAAGTGGGAGCGTATCACCATGGATTTCGTAGTTGGGCTCCCACGTACTCAGAGGATGTTTGATGCGGTGTGGGTTATTGTGGATAGGCTGACCAAGTCAGCACACTTCATTCTTGTATCGGTTGCGTATTCAGCGGAGAAGTTGGCAAAGATCTATATGAGAGAGATTGTTAGATTGCATGGTGTGCCTGTGTCAATCATATCAGATCAAGGTACTCAGTTTACCTCCCATTTCTAGAGAGTATTTCAGCGGGAGTTGGGCACACGGGTTGATTTGAGCACAACGTTCCATCCTCAGACGGACGGGAAGTCCGAGCGTACCATTCAGATCTTGGAGGATATGTTGCGGGCCTGTGTCATTGACTTTGGAGGATAATGGGATCAGTTCTTGCCTTTAACTAAGTTTGCCTACAACAAAAGTTATCAGCCGAGCTTTCTGCCCATCGACTTCCGCATCTATGGAAGATTTCCCGCACCTGCGAAAATGACTTAAGTCCGGACTATCGCACCTGCGGCCCTCTTCTCGCACCTGCGGGCTCGCAGGTGCGACCAGACGTCCGCACCTACGCTCCGTAGCTAGTTCCCCCTCTTTCGCACCTGCGCATTGACTATCGCACCTACGGTTCCCCATCCGCAGGTGCGGCCACACCAGTAAAATGGCACCAGCAGCAGCTTTGCTGCAAATTCCCAAGTTCAAACCTCCGTTAACCATACACAATAAATCCGAGCCCCTCGGGGCCCAGACAAAATATACCAACACGTCTCATAACCTCATTCAAGCTTTGTCGAGCCCTCAAAAGACCAAAAACAATGCAAAACACCAAAATCACATCAAATTCAAGCCTATTAACTTTGAAATTTCTAAATTTCACCAAGGATGCCGAAACCAACCAAAACACATCCGATTGACCTGAAAATTTGAACACATATCCAAAATGACATTATGAACCTGCTCCAACTTTCGGAATTCCATTCAGACCCTTATAGCCTATTTTCCACTGTCGACCGGAAATCGCCAAAAATAACCTTTCGCCAATTCAAGCCTAATTCTACAGCGGGCCTCCAAACTACATTCTGAACACACTCCTAAGTCCCAAATCACCTAAAGAAGCTACCCGAGCCATAAAATCCACAATTCGAGGTCGTTTACCAAGAAGTCAACTCCAGTGGACTTTTCCAACTATAAGGCTACTTTAAGAGATTAAGTGTCTCAATCTTCACTTCAACCACTCCGAACCCGAACCACCCGACTCCAACCCATCATAAACAACTAAACAATGCATAACAAGGCAGAAACAGAAATAATTGTGCAAATTCTACGGAACGATCGATCGGGTCGTTATTTTCTCCCCCTCTTAAACAAACGTTCGTCCTCGAACGGGTCTAGAAACATACCTGGAGTATCAAACAAGTGAGGATATCTGCTTCACATCTCCCGCTCGGTCTCCCAAGTGGCCTACTCCACTGGCTGCCCTCTCCATTGCACCTTCATCGAAGCTATATCCTTAGACCTCAACTTTCTGACCTGACGACCCAAAATAGCTACTGGCTATACCTTATATGACATATCACCCTCAAGTTGTACTGTGCTAAAGTCTAAAACATGAGATGGGTCACCAATATACTTCTGAAGCATCGAAACATGGAACACCGGATGAACACTCGATAAGCTGGGTGGCAAAGCAAGTCTATAAGCTACCTCTCCAATCTTCTGAAGCACCTCAAAAGGCCCAATGAACCGGGGAATCATCTCTCCCCTCTTTCCAAACCTCATAACACCCTTCATGGGTGACACCTTTAGCAGTACCTTCTCTCCATCCATGAAAGACACATCCTGAACCTTCCGGTCCGCATAACTCTTCTGCCAAGAATGTGCCATGCGTAGTCGCTCCTGGATCAACTTTACCTTATCCAACGCATCCTAAACCAAGTCTTTGCCCAATAGCCTGGCTTCACCCGGCTCAAACCAACCAACCGGAGATCTACACCTCCTACCATATAAAGCCTCATACGGAGCCATCTAAATACTGGACTGGTAACTATTATTATATGCAAACTCTGCTAGTGGCAGAACTTGGTCCCACGAACCCCCAAAATCAATGACACAGGCACGCAACATATCCTCCAAAATCTGAATAGTACGCTCTGACTACCCGTCGGTCTGAGGATGAAACGATGTGCTCAACTCAACCTGAGTAACCAACTCCCTCTGCACGGCTCTCCAAAACTGAGATGTGAACTGAGTACCTCTGTCAAAAATTATAGAAACTGAAACCCCATGCAATCGGACAATTTCCCTAATATAAATCTCAGCTAACCACTCTGAAGAATAAGTAGTACCAACAAGAATGAAGTGTGCGGACTTGGTCAGCCGATCCACAAAAATCCATATAGCATCAAATCTCCTCGAAGTCCGTGGGATCCCAACTACAAAGTCCATGGTGATCCGCTCCCACTTCCACTCCGGAATATCTAACCTCTGAAGCAACCCACCTGGCCTCTGGTGCTCATATTTGACCTGCTCGCAGTTGAGACACCAAGCTACAAACTCAACAATATCCTTCTTCATCCGCCTCCACTAATAATGTTGTCTCAAGTCCTAGTACATCTTCGCGGCACCCGGATTGATGGAATACCTCGAGCTATGGGCCTCTTATAATATCAACTCTCGAAGACCACCCACATTGGGCACGCAAATACGGCCCTGCATCCTCGTGACCTCGTCATCACCAATAGTCACATCCCTAGCATCACCTCGACGGACCCTGTCCTGAAGAACTAGAAAGTGTCGGTCTTCATAATGGCGCTCTCTGATTTGGTCATAAAAAGAAGACCTGGAAGCTACGCTAGCCAACACCCGGTGGGGCTCTTATAAGTCCAACCTCACAAACTGACCTGCTAAAGCCTGAACATCAAGAGCTGCTAATGGTCTCTCTGCTGCTGGGAGATATGCTAGACTCCCCAAACTCTCTGTTCTGCGACTCAAGGCATCGGCCACTACATTGGCCTTCCTCGGATGGTATAGAATAGTGATATCATAGTCCTTGAGAAGCTCCAACCACCTCCTCTGACGTAAATTCAAATCCTTCTGCCTAAGCAAATACTGTAAACTACGGTGATCAGTGAAAACCTCACAATGTACCCCATACAAATGATGACGCCAAATCTTCAAGGCGTGAACAATGGATTCTAGCTCGAGATCATGCACGGGATAATTCTTCTCATGGGTCTTCAACTGGCGCGAGGCATAGGCAATCACCTTACCCTCCTACATCAAAACACAACCAATGCCTATCATCGAGGCATCACAATACACGGTATAAAAATCTGAAGCTGATGGCAATACTAACACTAGAGCTCAGGTCAAAGCAGTCTTGAGCTTCTGGAAGCTCTCCTCACACTCGTCTGACCACTTGAATGGAGCACCCTTCTGGGTCAATCTGGTCAAGGGCGAGGCAATAGAAGAAAACCCCTCCACAAAGCGACGGTAATATCCCGCGAAACCAAGGAAACTCCTACTCTCTGTAGCTGAGGACGGTCTGGGCCAACTCTGCACCGCCTCTATCTTTTTTGGATCAAACTGAATACCCTCATTGGACACCATGTGCCCCAAGAAAGCAACTGAGCCAAGCCAAAACTCACACTTGGAGAACTTTTCATAAAGTTTTTCCTCTCTCAACCTCTGCAAGACAACCCTCAAATGCTAATCATGCTCCTCCTGGCTACGAGAATATACCAGGATATCATCAATGAACATTATGACAAAGGAATCCAAATACAGCTGAAACACGTTGTTTATCAAATGCATGAACGCTGCTAGGGCATTGGTCAGCCCAAAAGACATCACCATAAACTCATAACGACCATAACGAGTCCTGAAAGCTGTCTTGGGAATATCAGAATCCCGAATCTTCAGCTGATGATACCCGGACCTCAAAATCAATCTTAGAGAACACTCGGGCTCCCTGAAGCTGGTCAAGCAAATCATCAATACGAGGCAAAGGATACTTATTCTTGATTGTAACCTTGTTCAACTTCCTATAATCAATACACAGACGCATAGACCCATCATTTTTCTTCACAAACAACATCGGTGCACACCAATGTGACATACTAGGCCGAATGAACCCCTTATCTAGAAGTTCTTGAAGTTGCTCCTTCAATTCCTTCAACTCTGTTGGTGCCATACGATAAGGTAGAATAGAAATAGGCTGAGTGCCTGGCACTAGATCAATACCAAAATCAATATCCCTGTCAGTTGCTGCAGGGAACACGTCCGGAAAATCACGGACCACGAGAACCGAATCAATAGTGGGAGTATCAGCACTGACATCCCTCACAAAAGCCAAATACGATAAACACCCTTTTTCTACCATATGTTGGGCCTTTAGGTAAGAAATCACCCTACTAGGCACATACTCAACAGAACCTCTCCACTTCACCCTCGGAATTCCTGGCATAGCTAAGGTCACGGTCTTAGCGTGACAATCAAGAACAGCATGACACGGAGATAGCCAATCCATGCACAATATCACATCGAAATCAACCATGCTAAGCAACAATAGGTCCACTCGGGTCTCCAAACCCCCAATAGATATCACACACGACCGATACACATGGTCCACAATAATGGTATCGCCCACCGAAGTCGAAACATGAACGGATGTAACGAGAGACTCACGGGGCATGTCCAGGAAATGTGCAAAATAAGACGAGACATATGAATATGTAGAACCAGGGTCAAATAAGGCTAAATCATCTCAGTGACAGATTGATATAATACATGTGCTCACTGCATCGGAGGCCATAGCATCTGGCCTAGCTGGAAATGCATAACAACGAGCCTAACCTCCACCTACTCGACCTCCCCCTCTAGGGCGGACCCTAGCTTCATGACCCCCACCCCTAGCTTCCTGGGCGGGTGGTGAAGTGACTGGACCTGAAGTTTAGGGCTAACCCCTCTACTGAGAAGTACTACCGGGACGACGAGGACACTACCTCCATTTATTTCCAAAATCTCCACACTCAAAGTAACTCCCTGGAGCTAGAGATGGGGACTGAAGGGAAACCCTGGCACTAGGATAGCTACTGGATTAACCATGCATAGAAGAACCATAGAATGATGATACTCTAGAGGAATTCTGAGCTAGAAGGGCACTAAATGAAGAACGTCCTGGATGAGAGTTGCGGGGACCCTACCCCGATGATGCACCACCATAGGTTGGGCGAGCTGGCTGTGGAGGCCTATATGGGTGGCCTCTGCTCTACTGAAACCGTCCTCTGGAAGGGGTACCACTGAAACTGCCGGATCCCCGAGGCCTCTTGACCTCCCTCTCCTCTCGCTCCAAACGGCGAACTGACTCAATATCCCTAGCAATATCCAAAACCTGCTCGAAAGTAGCACTTGACACCCTCTCTCTCGTCATCAAAATATGAAGCTGGTAAGTGAGGCCATCCATGAACCTCATGATCCTCTCCCTATCAGTAGGTACTAACTCTTAAGCATGACGAGCTAACTCTGAAAACCGCATCTCATACTGTGTCACTGATAGCTCTCCCTGACGCAGCTGCTCAAACTTCCTACGATGCTCCTTCCGGTGATACTGGGGAACATACTTCTCCAAGAAGATAGTGGAGAACTGATTCCAAGTGAGGGGTGCTTCTCGGACAGGCCTACGCCTCTCATAAGACTCCCACCAAGTGAAAGCAACCCCAGAAAACTCAAAAGTAGAAAATGAGACCCCACTAGTCTCCAGAATCCCAGCAGTACGAAGTATCCTCTGACACTTATCCAGAAAACCCTAGGCATCCTCGCCCTCTGTGCCGCTGAATGTCGAGGGCTGAAGTCTACTAAACCTCTCTAGCCTGCGCTGCTCATCCTCTGGCATAACTGGAACCACGAAGCCCTGAACTGGAGCAACTGGCTAGGCTGGAACTACCCCTGGTGTCTGAAGGCCCTGAACAACCTGCTCAGGTGTCCCGGCAGCTGGAGTCTGAGTGCCTCCCCCGGCCTGAGATGTAGCGGCAATAGTAGACATGACAACTGCATGATCAAGGCTAGTACATACTATCAAGATCTGAGCCAGGGTCTCCTGAAGACCTGGAATAACAATGGGCACTGCCGGTGCCTGAGCCTATCCCGCTGGAATGTCCGCGCCAGAAACCTGATCCTGAATAGTAAGGGGATCCACTGGCACTGTCCCGACTGCTGCGCGGGATGGTCCCCTACCTCTACCACGGCCTCGACCTCTCGCTGGTTTAGTTGGTGTCTGGTCACCCTGATCAGTAACGCGTGTCCTCACCATATGTGAGAGAATTAAACAACAGAAGTTTAGATTTCCAGAATCAACAGAATAGCACGACAGAATTCAAGAAATTGAGATATTTCCTAAGAGTTTTGTAGCCTCTCGAAGATAAGTACAGAAGTCTCTGTACCGATCCGCAAGACTCTACTAAACCTGCTCATGACCGTCAAGTCCTATGTAACCTAGTGCTCTGATACCAACTTGTCACGACCCCAAATCCTAAACTGGCTGTGATGGCACCTATCGTGGAACTAGGCTATCCAACAACCACATATTTATAGTTTCTTTCAAAATTCCCAACTCATTTTCAATATTTCATAAAGGTATACAAATTTTTGAATTTTTTAAGCAAAACAGAATAGCTAAATAGTATACAACCATCCTAAAGATCTGGAGACAATAGGTCATGAGCATCTAAGAATGATACCAAGAATACTACTGTCATAATACAAAATCTCGGAATGAAGAACTAAGTACAAAATAAGAAAAGGCAATAGAGATGTTGTGGACGCTGAGATGCTACCTCAATGTCCCAACTCTGGCTCTGCACGGAATAAGATGACTAACGCTCGGTACCAGCACCTGAATCTGCACACAGAGTGCAGGGAGTAATGGTGAATACGCGAACTCAGTAGTAATGAAAATAAATCAGGTCTGAGCAGTAAGAAACACATAGGAGCAAATCATCGAATCACTATAAGTAAAACATTGATTTTCAACAACGTATACAATTTAGTCAATATGCTTTAAAAGCAAGTTTCAGTAAAAATCCTTTGAACATGTATGATTTCCAATGATTTTAGCAAAATACCCATGCAGTATTAGTTTAAGGATGAAATGAATCATGAATAGTCACTCAGACAAAACAAGTATCATACACTGCCCCTCGGGAATCATCACTCAAAATCAGTCACTCAACATACCTCACAATCACTCAGCATCAGCCCCTCGGGAAACCTCACTGTCACTCATGCCTCCCAATCACTCGGCACTCGGCACTCGGCACTCGCACTCATTAGGTATCTGCGCTCACTGGGGGTGTGCAGACTCCGAAAGGGCTCCTACAGCCCAAGCGCTATAACAAGCCAAATCATGGTATCAATCACTCTGGCACTCGGCCTCTCACATATCATAACAGTGTAACAAGTTTTGGCGTGCAGCCCGATCCATCATATCCTCATTGGCGGCCTCACTCAGTCAGAAACTCTCAAAATGCCACTCGGGCAATAAATAAACGGGGTTCTTGACCCAAAATAGTATTTTATATCATGAAATAATATCAACAAGTCTGAGTATCAAAAACAGTTCAACATGAATGACTGAGAGTAAAATCATAACTTCCATGGTGAGGAATATCAGGGAAACAGCCCCCAGGGGGTTTAAACAGGTTGGCACGAGGCCCCAAATATGGCTTACAGCCCAAATATATCAATAACATAAAAATATTATTTATTATGTGATTTAAAAGAAGTTACGCAACTCAATAGTTGGCTCGGGAAAAGCCAAATTCAAATATCTCATTAGTGCACGCCACACACTCGTCATCCAGCGTGTGCGTCACTCCAAAACAGTGAAAAGATGCTAAGTCCGAGGTTTCATACCCTCGGGACAAGATTTATTGTAATTACTTACTTCAAACTAGCCCGAAAAGCTACTCCGCAATACTCTTGCCCCTCGAATCGGCTCCCAAATGCTCCGAATCTACCAAAATCAGATTTATAACATCAAAATATGCTAGGGAAACGAAACCCAATCAAAAAATATAAAAATTGGCACAAATCCCGAAATTAGCCAAACCCGACCCCCAGGCCCACTTATCGAAATTCGATAAAACTTACACCACAATAATCCTCATCCTCTCACGAGTCTATACATCCTCATCCTCTCACGAGTCTATACATACCATGAACATTGAAATCGGAGTCCAAATGACCCTTCAAATTTCCCTTTTAAGGTCTCTTAATCACAAGCCATAATTACTCATTTTCCGTCCTTAATTCCTACCTATTTCATGACTAACGGTAGAAAAATCATCACAAACACAAGAGATGAAGTCAAAGTAACTTACCCAATTGATAACCTTCAATTTCCTCTGAAAAACACTGCTCAAAGCTCCAAACCCGTCCACAAATGGTGAAGAATGGGTGAAATTTCGCAAAGGCACCCTTTTATACTTTCTGTCCAGCGACTTCCACATCTGCGGAAGATTTGTCGCACCTGCGGTCCCAGGTGCGCAAAAATAACTTAAGTCCGGAATTCCGCACCTGCGGCCCTCTTCTCGCACATGCGGGCTCGTAGGTTCAACCAGACGTCCACACATGCGCTCATTGGCCAGGTCCCCCTCTTCCGTACCTGCGCATTGACCATCAGACCTGCGGCTACCCATCCGCAGATGCGGCCACACCAGTAAAATGGCACCAGCAGCAGCTTTGCTGCAAATTCCCAAGTTCAAACCTCTGTTAACCATCCGAAATCAATCCTGAACCCCTTGAGGACCCAACCAAATATGCCAACACGTCTCATAACCTCATTCAAGCTTAGTCGATCCCTCGAAATACCAAAAACAATACAAAAATACCAAAATCACATCAAATTCAAGCCTATGAACTTTGAAATTTCTAAATTTCACCAAGGATGCCGAAACCAACCAAAACATATCCGATTGACCTGAAAATTTACACACATATCCAAAATTACATTACAAACCTGCTCCAACTTCTGAAATTCCATTTCGACCCCTATAGCCTATTTTCCCCTGCCGACCGGAAATCGCCAAAAACCAACTTTCGCCAATTCAAGCCTAATTCTACACCGGGCCTCCAAATTACATTCCAAACAAAATCCTAAGTCCCAAATCACCTAACAAAGCTACCCGAGCGAACAAATCCACAATCCGAGGTCGTTTACCAAGAAGTCAACTCCCAGTTGACTTTTCCAACTATAAAGTTACTTTAAGAGACAAAGTGTCTCAATCCTCACTACAATAACTCCAAACCCGAACCACCCAACTCCAACACATCATAAACAACTAAAAAATGCATAACAAGGCAGAAACAGAAATAACTGTGCAAATTATACGGAACGACCGGTCGGGTCGTTATAAAAATGGCTTTCATTACGCCATGGGGAGTATATTGTTACAAGATGATGCCATTTGTCCTAAAGAATGCCGGAGCCACTTACATGAGGGCCATGACTACTATCTTCCATGACATGATACATAAGGATATCGGGATGTATGTGGACGACATCATCATCAAGTCCAAGAAAGCCACCGACCATATAGCAGATTTGAAAAAGTTCTTCGACAGATTGGGGAAATACAATCTAAAGTTGAACCCTGAAAAATGTGCATTCATGGTTCCTGCAGGGAAGCTATTGGGATTCATCGTTAGCCGCCGAGGGATAGAATTGGATCCATCAAAGGTCAAAGCCATCCAAGAGTTTCCACCACCAAGAAATAAGAAAGACGTGATGAGTTTTCTGGAACGGCTAAATTACATCAGCCGGTTCATAGCCATGTCCATGGTCATAGGTGAACCAATCTTCAAGATGCTAAAGAAGGATGCTGCAACCAAATGGACCGAGGATTGTCAAAAGCCCTTCGACCGAATCAAGGAGTACTTATCGACACCACCAGTCTTGGTACCGCTAGAGCCAGGTAGACCCTTGTTACTCACCTCGCAGTACTGGATGGAGCTTTTGGCTGCGTTCTGGGGAAGCACGACGAAACAGGAATAAAGGAGCAGGCTATCTATTATCTGATCAAGAAGTTCATTCCATACGAGGCAATATATTCTCTACTGGAACGTACCTGTTGCGCTCTAACCTAGGTAGCTCAAAAGCTGAGACACTACTTATGTGCCTACACAACATATCTCATATCAAGGATGGATCCAATAAAATATATCATTCAGAAACCCATGCCCACTGGCAAGCTGGCTAAATGGCAAATTTTACTAAGTGAGTTCGACATCGTCTATGTGACTCAGAAAGCGGTTAAGGGACAGGCATTGGTAGATCATCTTGCTGAAAACCCTGTGAGAGGAGAATATGAACCCCTGAAAACGTATTTTCTCGAGAAGAAGTGTTTTTCATAGGAAAAGACATTGTTGAATCCTATGACGGTTGAAGGATGTTCTTTGACGGAGCAGAAAATTTCAAAGGAGTTGGCGTTGGATAAGTCTTGGTATCGGAAACTGGCCAACATTATCCGGTATCTGCTAAACTCAGATTTCCCTGCACTAACAATATGGAAGAGTATGAAGCTTGCATATTAGGGCTCAACATGGCCATCGACATGAATATTCAAGAGCTGCTGGTAATTGGTGACTCAGATTTTCTTATACACCATGTACAAGGAGAATGGGATACCAAGAATTCCAAGATATTGTCGTATCTGCACCATGTGCAGGAATTGAGAAAGAGGTTCACAAAGATAGAATTTCGGCACGTCCCCAAGATTCAGGACGAGTTTGTCGATGCATTGGCCACCCTATCATCCATGATACAGCATCCAGATAAGAACTTCATTGATCCTATTCCAGTAAATATCCATAGCCAACCGGCTTATTGTGCCAACGTTGAAGAAGAAGCAGAAGGGAAACCATGGTTCCACGACATCAAAGAATACTTGGCAAAGGGAGAGTACCCGGAGCATGCAAATCATACCCAGAAACGCACGCTTCGGAGGTTGTCAAATAGTTTCTTTCACAGTGGAGGAACGGTATGCAGAAGAACTCCTGATTTGGGATTACTAAAGTGTGCCGATGCAAAGGAAGCCTCAAAACTACTTGAAGATATACATGCTGGGACCTACGGCCCACATATGAATGGTTTTGTCTTGGCCAAGAAGATACTCAGAGCCGGTTATTTCTGGATGACTATGGAGACGGACTGCATCCAGTATGTTCAGAAATGCTACCAATGTTAGGTACATGCAGATATGATAAAGGTACCCCTAAACGAGCTTAATGCAACAAGTTCACCTTGGCCGTTCGCCGCTTGGGGAATGGACGTCATCGGTCTGATCGAGCCTACCGCCTCAAATGGACACTGTCGCGCCCCCTTTTTTTCCAACTCCTTTCGGATCTGTCAGAGTTTTCGACATTATTGGGACAACTCATTTCCTTTTGGGAAAAGGGTATGCAAGAATTCGAAGAGTCGCCACCTAACGATTTTAAGGTGCGTTAGGGCACCTATTTGGGTCATTTACAAACAAGATTAGGTAACCATAGATAGGGTAAGGGCTTGAAATTACTCCAAGGGGAAGGTGTTAGGCACCCCTCAGAGTCCACAATTGTGGTTCCCGGTCAAACAACTTTGAGAATTTAAGCAAGTAGAAAATAGGCAATTAATGTTTAAAACAAGTAAAGATTTTTGAAAGGTTCGCAGTCTAAGCACACATGTGTTGCAAAAGCTTTAAAATTATTTAATATCTAAGTAAGGTTTTTGAAAGAGTTATAATCTAAACATGCATATAAAAGATAGGGGAAGTCCTAGGTGGTTTTTCATATGGATCATATCAGTACAGTACCCGGTAATCACTCCTCAAAGAGGGGCTACACGTGGTATTAGCGCACCAGTCATCATATCCATATCATCCCCTCCCACCCCGTAAAGGTTATTAAATCGAGTATTGGTCAGCAACCTCTATTGCGTGTTGTTACCCGTCCCTTCCTAATAGTCCTGGAGGAGTTTAGGACCTCTACCTATAAGGGAAGTTTTAGGCAGGCCCTCATGTTTAAAGGAAAAATACTAAGGCGGCAGACAAAACATATAGGACTGCAATTAGTGGGAACAAAGAAAAAGCAGATAAAAGGCTCAAGTTTACCTCCACAAGTAATGCAAATAGACAGCACGAATCAAACACAGTTAAGGGCATTATTTAAATTCAGAATCCTAAGACAGGGTGTCTAGGTGAGTCCAGAACATAGGCAGATATGCAAACTTGTTTTTATAACTCAGAAAGGGCCCCAATCAGTTTGCCTACTAATTTAAAACCTATTGAGTATTAGGCAGCATACACAAAGGAAGCAAATTTCAAGTTTTTAACAGTTTGATCACCTAAGGCTTGCCTAGGTGTGAGACAGTATACCACTTTTCAGAAGTAAGAAAATTGTTTGAACTTATGTTACTTAGACATGTTGTTCTACATGTTCAGAACATAGAATTATTAACAGTTGTTTAGAAAACTGAGTGAAGCTGTTTGGTACCTTTTATGCATCAGTAGTTAGACTAGGTGTACTTAAGCGAGTATGAATGAAATCCTAAAACATGGTATCTAATACGCAGATAAAGATGCAGAATGATGCATATATAGAAGCCTAAGAAGGATTTCTAAATGCACAATAATTACAACTGTAAACATGATTATTAGAATATGCAAAGAGTGACAGTTTATTTTAGTGTTGTTTATCCTAAAACAGGATTTCTAAGCGTGCATGGCAGCAGGAAGCATAATTGTAGAAGATACCAATTATTAGCACATTTTTTCTAGCACAAGATTTTCTAAGTGAGATGACAGTAAAGAACATGCTGAAACAGTAAGTATAAAGCCTAGGAAATATGATCTCTAATGCATGATTTTTAACGTATCAGTCCTAAACATGATTCTTATTGCGCAGATAGGGAATAAAGCCTAATAGCATAGTTTCTACCCTTTAACAGCTATAGCATTCATAGTTACCCCTTTCCCTTATCACTATCCATCCCCAAGAGTTATTTACAATAATTATTACAGACCATTTGCATAAATTACATAAATGAATAAAGAAAATAAGAAGTTATACTATAGGGAGCCTACTGATAGGCCCAAAATCTCCAGAAGTTCTCAATGCCGTTAGATGTTTCAACAGCCTTTCATATAATCCGGGTGTGTCAGAGTTCCCTAAGAACCTCAAGGGATCCCGGACAGTGCTCACACCCAGATCTTCGTAACCATGTGAGTAAGTACAGTGTGGAAGGCCAGCTCTAATGCATCAGATTTCATAGGTATCTCATAAGGATCCCAAAGAAGTCACACATTATAGGGGCAGAACCTAGATTTCTAATAGTAGAGTGAGAGTGCTTGACATAGTTTTGAAAAGGTTGAGTTGGAAAACAACTTGTTTGAAATAAGAGTGCAGAACAATTGAAGAGTTGTTTAGGGAAAACAGCTTTGAAAGGGAAAGGGAATAGGGCAATCAGAACAACAACTCATCACAAAACAGCACACATAGAACAAGTACAAAGAACAGAACCATTGCAACAATCACAAGCTGGGAAGTAAAGGGGTTGGGGACAAATAGGATACGCATAAGAGTAGGTACACAACAAACAGATTTGCACACAAGTTATAATTGGAGAAGTCCTAAAAGACTTACCCAAAACCTAACAACTACAGAAGTAGTTTTGCCACAAAGTTGTTCATGCCAGGAATCAACAGAATCATATTGTGGGGTACTAAGGGGGTAACATGCTGAGTTTAAGGGAGGGGGTACAATTTAAGAATCATACTAGTAAAGCAATAAGTAGACATGCTAATTACAATGTAAACAACAAAACCATAAGCAAAAGCATAATAGAAATAAGATAAATTGAAATACTAAGAGAAGCATGTTGTTTTTGAGACTTTAAACTAAATTAAGGACATACCAGTTAAGAGAGAATAAGCACAGAATGAAGAGCAAGAGAGTATACTACTCAGTCTTGGTTTGCAGACGACTAAGAGTAGCAAGTAACCAAAAAGAAGAGCAAGAGAGAGTATGTGTGTGTTTAAGAGAGGGTTTTTTAGAACAATGTCTATTTTTGTCTGTGCTAATGAGAGAGTAGAAGTACTTATAGTTTTTAAAACATGCAGAAAATATGGTAACAAGTAAAAGTTCAGCATAAATATAGAAATAAACTCTAATTAGAATCCAATTAATATAAGTACTCCCTTTAATTAAGGAGTCATAGTTCAAACGGATACAAATAGTGATAAACAAAGAAAGAAATCAGTTGAGAATATTATTTAATCATATAAGGAGTAGTAAAGAATAGAGCATGTGATTAAGACTAAATACAGAATGTACTAATTAAGGAAAGTGTATAAGAATCGATTGACAAGAGGTTTATTCATAAAAATAAGGCAGGAATTTCTGGAAATCAAAAATCTCGAGTGAGATTCAAATCACAAGGAACAAGTGTCAATTAAGGAAAATATCACAATTTGAAGGAAGTACTCGAAAATCAGGCAATCAGTATTACTCAAAGGTAAATATCACAATTTTAAGAAAATACTCGAAAAATCAGTAAAGAGTATGATGTAAAAAATCAATAAAGCACTAATCATACTTATTCAGATATTAAAAATGGTAAAATGATACTGGGAGAACACACTTTAAGCAAAAATCAGTAACCCTAATCGCGAAATTAGGGATTCGTAGCAAATAATTAAAGGAACCAATAGATAACCATGATTTAGGCATAGACGACAAAAGAATCAGAAACCCTAACAACAATTAAAGGGCAGAAAATCACAAAAACACACAGTACACATGAAGACATAGTAGTTATACTAGAACAGGCAAAATAATATTGCAAATAAACTCGGATTCACAGATAGAACCAAGAGATTTTGGGTGTTTTATCAAAAAATGACTCAAACAAAAGGGAAAAGATCAAATGATGTTTAAACATGGTAAAAATCATAAGATAATGCTAGGAAATTAGGAAAAGAAATGTTTTGTAAAGGATTTTAAAACCCTAGTTTCGAAAAGCGAAGAATCGTTTTAGGAAACAAGAAGATCTTTGAAGAAAACATGAAAAAATCTCAGAATACGTATAGATCTATTACAGATCTAAAATGATCGGAAGTTTTAAAGTTAGGGTTTCCAAAGAGAACCTAGAAAGGAAGAAGAAAACTCGAAGTCTTACCGGTTTCAACCGGAATGTGTAAAGATCTTACTCGGACGGCCATGGATAGCCACAAAAAATGGCATGAGATCGTAGAGGTGAGTGGACCGCCTCTGGTTCACTTGAAGGCCTCAAAACAGTGACACGCGTTCAAGGTGGGGGCCATAAGGCTGGTAGGTGGTAGAATCGCCATGGATTCCGGCAAGGAGACGGCCGGAGAAGGGCCAGGTTCAATGGAGGGAGTTGAAAGGATGAGAGAGAGTTGGAAGACGGCTGAAGTGAGAGGGAGGAAGTGAGAGACTGGGGGTAGTCTATTAGGTTTAATTAAGGAAGGTCAAATCTAGACCATTGATCAAATTTGATCAACGGTCGAGATTGAGTCATTGGTTGGTCCGGGTAGTGTAGTGTATTGGTCTTGGGAATCTGGGCTAATTTAATTGGGTTAGGGACCAGGTTTAATTTAGACTAGAATGTAAATAAAGATGGTTAATTGTTAAATACCCAACTAAAATTAACTAAAATAATTTATTAAAATAGCTGATAATTATAAAAAATTAAATTGATGCTTAGTAAATTAAATTAAAATAATTAATTAGTATTTAAAATATAAATAACTAATTACTGGATAAAATAGCATAAAACATACGATTAGGCTATAATTGCAAAGTTATTGCAATTATAGCCAGAGAGTGCCAATTCGGCTAATTGTAAAATAATTTGGTCTTAATAGGACCAAAAATAATACATTAAGTCAAGAATTTTTTTTGAAATCATTTCTAATGCAATTTGTAATTAATTATCAGAAATAAAATACTAGATAAATTAATAAAAATATGGGGAAAATGTAGAAAAATACCAATTGCTATGAAAACCTGCTTTTTGAAGGCATATATGCAAATTAAACTAAATTTCGAGGAAATATTGGGTATCAACAGTTGCCCCTCTTTACCCGGGAAGGATGAAAGAGTTGTCGGGTAAAGATATGATGGCCAATGTTGACCGAGCGAGACGATTTGGAGAGATTTAGGCCTCACCCTGGCTTCTGAGTTGCCTACATATCCCTGATTTTACAGGAATCAGGTCGTATGTAGTTTCGGATCCATCGGCAAAGTATACCGAAGAAGGTTTTACAATAACAGACGCAACATATAGGGTTGGATGAGTGAATGGTTTACGGGAATGGTTAGGAGAACTGGAGCGGGAGCGCTCCTGCTAGGATAGCGGTCTCTTGTCGGGTTTCCTACAAATAAAACAATACAAGCGTATATTGTGCGTAAATTTAAACATGATGCAAGTTCCTGTCGGGCTATGAATGTTGTCTTTGGACGGTTAAGGATGACTTCCTCAGACCATGATGTCCTGGGCCATGAATTGTTGATGAAGGATTCGTAGGCCAAGAAATGATGTTCTCGTGCCATGAAGATGGTTCCTGCGAATCATGACGCCTTTGAATAATGATATGCAAAATTAAGAGAGTTCCTTAGGACATGACATGATGTTCTCGGGCCATGAAAATGGTGCCTCCCAACGATGACGCCTTTGGACATGTTGGCGATATTTCAGCCCATGAAATGCAGTAATATGATGCTGACAAGACAGAGCTTAGTCTT
>MDKH01196933.1:0-24713 GCA_005239495.1 Nicotiana undulata | reverse complement strand
CTAACTCTATAGACTTCCCCGTCAACGTCCCAATGTTCCAAGACCCAATTCTCAACCTAGAGGATTTCTTACCCCCCTTCCCACCCTTGGATCCCACCCCAAGCCCCTACCAAGGACATGACCTTACTCTCACATCGTTCACTGCCGCCACTATAAGCAAAAGGTATTAGGTAAACACTACCACTAAGAGCCAAAAACGATAACGAAGGGCTACAAGCTACTAACCCGAGAGCTAAAAATAACTCAGAGGAGTGACTACAAGAACAGAAACGTGAGCAGGCACTAGAACAATGAATCTACCACGTCAACAAAACTACCCCTATGCAAACACCGAACTAAAATGAATAAATGAAACCTTAAGCTTAAAATACTAATAGAAAAGATAGAAAAAAAACAATTAATCCAAATTGCAGGCAAGACAATAGTAAATTGATGTATGCAAATACAATTCAAGAAAGATGGAACCTGGATCACAGTCGGGGATGTCCGGACGATACTCCCTCCAGTACAATCTTTTGCTAGTTTCCCTGTAATTGATAACTAATAGCCTCCAAAAATCCAAACGAGTAAATTCCTAAAAGTCGAAACTGTGTTTTTCAACAACTGAACAAATTGGCTGAAAATAGGCAGTACCTTGAAAAAGAGAAGATCCAAGAATTATCCAAGAAAATCGTACTTCATAAATTCCCTCAACTTTGGAGCAAGAAATGGATCAAATATTGCAAATAAGCAACTGATAAAATGTAATTTTCAGCTTAAAAAAACAAGCTTTAAAACTGTTACGCTCTGATCAAGAATGGAGTTCTTGGTAATTCCAAAGTTCGTTTTGAACTTTTTTCACAAGCTTGCATCTTCAAAATGAATAAAAATCTTTTATGTACAATCTAAGAACTATGAATATCAAGAATTTGAAAATCAATATGATTGTTGAATAAAGAATCGTGAGTTCCGATGGGATTGTGCAGGGAAATGTGGAAAACGATTTTCAAGCTAAGACTCGTAGGAAAATCAAGAATGCAAAAAAAGAAAAAAAATTCAACTCCAAAAATGGAAAGGATGAGATAATAAAGCAGAGACAATAGGTGTGTTCAATAAGTAACCGGCTACCGACAACACCAAGAATCAGAGAACTCGTAGGAAAATCAACTCCAATATCAAATGCAATCCCTTTTCCTATAGCCTCACAAATTGCGTTTCATATATCAATGGCGATATATCACAAATTAAAAAAATAAAGAAAATACAGAAGCACAAATCGACAATTTAACTTAGGGCATGCGGAAGAAACCAAAAGGACTAAAATTCGGTTACTATAAAGCTACGCTTATAAAGTAAAATAGGGCATGATCTAAGGACTAAAAGTAGAGGTAAAGTCTTCATACACACTACACTCCCCATATCCCACTAGTAGAATTTTACTGGGTCATTGTTGTGTTCAGAAGAAACTTGAAACAAATAAACCATTATATTTGATTTCGTGACAATTAATAGTTGAAAAACTATTGGAGGATGATTTTTGTAATTTTCGCTCTCCCACACCTGAATGAACATGTGTTTACGGGGATCAAAGCTATCAAACTACTAATTAGGACCAAATATAATTCATATATAAGAGAATAAAACTTATAAAGTACCCTTTAAAGATGCATCGGGATTTTTGTTACTGCTGCTGTGGATATTTAGGAATGACGACCATATAATATGCCTTGTGTCTTAAAGATGTGCTTGTAAATCTCAAGAATAATTGGTATTTTCTATGGAGTACCAATTATTCCAGTTGTTTAACAATTATTGTGAAACAACCATACATTACCGATGAAGCTAATTTCATATCTGCATTTTAATTCAGATGTAATTGTGGGAACAATAATTTGTTAACAATTTATGCTAGATATTGTTATCATAGAACATTATGCCCTGTGACATTCAATCGGGTAGAGGGTAATGGGGATGAGGCACAGTTAGAGAGCTTGGGTTTGTGAACAAGAAAGCATACTGGCGGGTGAGTGCTAGAGGGAGGTAATTTTAAACCTAAGGAATCAAGTATCATTCCTAATCCCCTTAGCAAAAAGCACTAAAGCTAAACAAATGGAACATAAGGAAGAAGGGATTATGATCTTCTCGTTATCTAGTTCATTATCCAGAGATCAAAAACAATTATTGCATAGCAGCTTGTTGACTCTAAACACGCCATGCAAGTTCTAATGTATCTTTGAATGACTTCTTATGAAATATGACTTGCAATAAACTAGAGACAAACTTATGCAAGTCAGAGTAGTTAACTATCACAAGCAATTCATAAGAGTTAACAAGATCCGCGCTCCTGAAGTTTAAAGGCAAAGAGCATTTCCAGGGTATGAATCTAAACACATGCATGGAGCCACATACAAGAAAAGGTTGCATATATAACCAAATTTGTTTTGAATCATTATAAATAACAACAAGTATTTATGTATACGGCTAAAATCGGAGAGACCGATTTTATATTTATTATGGCATTTCGTATCCCATCCACAGAAGGTTTGAGGTACGACTCGAGGCCTGACCCCTAGTATTCCGACCTCGGGGTAATGCAGGCCGGGGAATGTCGTGAGTAAGCAAAACGAGGGCGAAGGAGACCAAGTTTGCAAAGAATAGTACAAGTCTGTGCCGTGACGTTAAATAGTTGTACCGACTGTCTATCTTTGTAATAAATTCTTACGTACTATGTTGGGATTCCCCCTCCTATATAAAGGGTACCCTTGTAATTTTTCTACACACACAATATTCAATACAAGAAACAAGAACATTCTCTGCTCTCTAACTCAAACATCTTCTACTGTCTCTTTATCGATTTATTACATGCATTTATTGTATTTCATTGATTGTTCTTCATTTATTATTCATTACTGATCATAAATAGCCTCCTTCGAGGCCCATAAAATTATTATAGCTTCATCAATCGTCCATCACTAACCCCGAGCTTCGACCTTGAGGATCTATCTCGGCCAGCTCGGAACCCCCGACTCGAGTCTAGTTTAATTATTCTCGATTTCGCATCATTCCTATCTCGTTTCTTTTACTCACACTTAGTATCTATTGCTTAACAACTAGCATTAAAATAAATTACATATTTTTAGAACCACATAACCAAATATAATTGTAATTAGCATTTTCAAGGAAAACAGTTGGCGCCCACCGTGGGGCTAAAATTAATAGTGATTGTTTTAGTGTTGGTTCACTGGAAAACGCAAGTTATTCTTCACACTTTTTCTTGTCCAAGAATCTTTGATTTCAGGTCAAAATGCCTAACTCAGTGAGTGCACACGAAAGTAACGGCTCTGAGGACTATGGGAGAATGGTGTAACTGTTTTAGGAGCTGGTGTACCATTGCAAAACCCTGATAGCACACCGGAGCTAACCCCCGTAGACGCGGACTCGTGCTACGCCCAACATGACGATATCAGCTCCCACATTGACAAGAGCGCTTGCCGAAAAGGCCAGCATGAAACACGGGGAACACTCGCTCAAAGGGAAAGGGGAGTCAGCCTCCACGTGATTTTTGAAATACTCCAGGCACAACAAGTGGCAATTACTCAGTTGCAAAACCATCAAAAGACTTCGAGCGCAGTGGCACCAGGAACGGCCCCTCGAATCCACCGGATACTAGAGAGGTCGGGCAATAACAGGTCAACAGTCGATTCCGCTGTTATGAAAAGGCTCGAGGGCCTAGCGAAGAGGATAGAGTCCAGGTTCGTAGAGAGAGAACCGAGGCTATGTAAGGAAAGATATCGACCTTACGTCGAGAATCGAAGAAACACCATAGGAAGCGGCACACCCCGAATCGATTAAAGGACGGATCAAGGTCGGAATCCTCAAGGACTAGTGAACAAAGCTAGGTTCAGCAGGCGCGCAGAGCCGGCAGAAGTACCCTTATCCCTCAAATACAACTTCAACATTGGCATTTCGGATATCGTATCAGCCATGGAGGAAATCCAAGACACCAGGTGGCCAAAGCCCATATTATCAGACCCTTTGCAAAGGAACCCTAACCTGGTGTGCAAGTTTCACGGTACGCATGGTCATAGGACCGAAGATTGCAGGCAACTCCAAGACGAAGCAACACGACTAGTTAGCAAAGGATACCTCCACGAATTCATTGGCGGTCGAGCTGTAAAACACCTTCAGGGAAGAAAAACAGCTCGAAGGTGCAGAGCAGGAAAACCACAACACGTCGTCCATATGATCGTCGGAGGGACCGACGTTCCTCAAGGGCCTGTGGTTAAGCGGACAAAAATATTCGCTGCAACAGCAGGGCAAATTCAGGGCCGTATATCCGAAGGCACCCTTACATTTAGTGAAGAGGATTTCAAGACCTTGTCTCAACCACATAACGATGCGCTGGTAATTTCTTTTCTCTTAAATAACATTCAAATTAAACGTGTACTTGTGGATCTAGGTAGTTCGACCAACGTGATCAGGTCGGAGGTGGTGGAGCAGCTCGGACTGCTCAATCAAATTGTACCTACCACACGAGTCCTCAACAGGTGCAATATGGCCTGTGAAGCAACGAAGGGGGAGATCATCCTCCCGGTCAACATGTATGGTACGGTTCAAAACACCAAATTCCATGTCATTGAAGGCGACATGAGGTACAATGCATTGCTTGGGAGGCCATTGATACACAACATGAGGGTAGTACCGTCAACCCTCCATCAAATGATGAAATTCCCAACAAAAGACAGTATAAAGACAGTGTATGGGGAGCAGCATGCGGCAAGTGAGATGTTCGTGGTTCACAGGGAGGCACTAACACCCATGCCCTCCACCTCCTAGGAGCTCGAGGGAAGACAGATCCCTGAAGACGGCGAGGAAGATTTCCTAGCCCCCAGAACCTTCGTTGCTCCTGAAGAATCAGATGCGACTAAATCAACGGTTAAAGAGCTGGAGCAGGCTATTCTGGTCGAACACCTCCCAGATCAAAAGGTATATCTGGGAACGGGACTAACCCCCAAACTTAGGAGAAAATTCATTCAGTTTCTTATTAATAACATCGACTGCTTTGCTTTGTCCCATTTAGACATGACAAGGATCCCTACGAAAATAACAACCCATCGACTAAGAGTCGATCCTAGGTTCAAACCGGTAAAACAATAAAGAAGACCTCAGTCCGAGGTAAAACATGCATTCATCAATGACGAGGTAACAAAGCTTCTCAAAATAGGGTCTATTAGGGAGGTAAAGTACCCCGATTTACTGGCCAATGTGGTGGTAGTCCCCAAAAAGGAGAATAAGCTAAAAATGTGCATAGATTACAAGATTTAAATAGGGCATGCCCCAAGGATTCATTCCCATTGCCTAACATCGATTGCCTGATTGATGCTACAGCCGACCATGAGATCCTAACCTTTTCTCGACGCCTACTCGGGGTATAATCAAATTCAGATGAACCCCGAGGATAGGGAAAAGACTTCGTTCATCACGAAGTACGGTAAGTACTGCTATAACGTAATGCCCTTCGGGCTAAAAAATGCGGGAGCTACATACCAGCGACTAATTAATAAAATGTTTGAGCATCAAATAGGCAAATCCATGGAAGTATACCTTGACGATATGCTAGTTAAGTCCCTGCGCACAGAGGACCATTTGACTCATTTGCAGGAGACATTCGACATTCTCAGAAGTTACAACATGAAACTCAACCCCGAGAAGTGTGCCTTCAGGGTAGGTTCAGGTAAATGCTTAGGCTTCATGGTGTCAAATAGGGGGATTGAGATCAACCCCAAAAAAATCAAAGCCATCAAGGAGATCACGGTGGTAAATAACGTGAAGGCCGTTCAGCGGCTGACCGGGCGGATAACAACCTTGGGCCGATTTGTATTAAGGTCGTCAGATAAGAGCCATCATTTCTTCTTCTTTCTCAAAAAGAAAATTAGCTTCGAATGGACTTCGGAGTGCCAACATGCCTTAGAGGAGTTGAAGCAGTATCTATCAATCCCACCTTTACTCCACACCCCAAAGGAAGATGAAACAGTGTATCTATACCTGGCCGTGTCCGAGGTAGCGGTAAGTGATGTGCTAGTCCGAGAAGAACAAGGTACGCAATTCCCTGTTTACTACGTGAGTCAGACTTTGGGCGATGCCGAAACCAAGTACCCTCTTCTAGAAAAATTAGCCCTTGCATTAATTAGTGCATCTCGAAAGTTAAAGCCTTATTTTTAATGCCATCACATTTGTGTTCTAACAACGTACCCCCTTAGAAGCATAACGCATAAACCCGACTTATCAGCCAACTGACCAAAAGGGCCATCAAACTCGGGGGGTATGATATCGAGTATCAGCCCCGAACGACTATTAAATCCTAAATTTTGGCGGATTTTGTGGCTGACTTTACGCCTGCCCTAGTACCCGAAGTAGAAAAAGAACTTCTGCTAAAAAAGGCACATCCTCAAGGGTATGGACCATGTTCACCGACAACGCCTCGAACGTTAAAGGGTCCGGGCTCGGCATAGTTCTAAAGCCGCCTACAGGCGGCATGATTAGACAATCTATAAAGACTATAAAATTGACTAACAACAAAGCCGATTATGAGGCTATGATTGCAGGTCTGGAATTTTCCAAAGGCCTAGGGGCCGAAATCATCGAAGCAAAATGTGATTCCCTCTTGGTAGTGAACCAAGTAAATGGGAGCTTCGAGGTTCAAGAGGACATGATGCAAAGGTACTTAGACAAAGCCCAAGTCACACTGCATCGTTTCAAAGAGTGGACCCTGACCCACATACCTCGAGAGCAAAATAGCGAGGCCGATGCCCTCGCAAATCTAGGATCATCCGTCGAAGAAGATGACATACTCCCTTGGGCCGTTGTCCAGCTATCCATATCAGTGATCGAGGAAGGCCATGCCGAAGTTAACTCCACTAGCTTGACATGGGATTGGAGAAATAAATACATCGACTATCTGGGAAGCGGGAAGTTACCCGCGGACCCAAAAGAGTCGAGGGCCCTGCCAACCAAAGAAGCTCGATTCTCACTCGATGAAAATGGAACTCTGTATAGAAGGACCTTCGGCGGACCCCTAGCGGTATCCCTGGGACCGAGTGACACAGATTACGTGCTTTGAGAAATCCACGAGGGTACCTGCGGAAATCACTATGGCCCCGACTCTCTAGTCCGAAAGGTGATCAAAGAGGGTTATTATTGGGATAGTATGGAAAAGGATGCCAAAAGGTTCGTTAGGAAATGCGACAAATGCCAAAGATTTGCACCCATGATTCACCAACCCGGTGAACAACTACATTCAGTATTGTCGCCGTGGCCGTTCATGAAGTGTGGGATGGACATCGTTGGACCCCTACCAACAGTACCTGGTAAAGCTAGATTTATTCTATTTTTGACTGACTATTTCTCTAAATGGGTGGAAGCGCATGCCTTCGAGAAGATAAGAGAAAAAGAAGTCATTAACTTCATATGGGACCATATCCTGTGCCGATTTGGGATCCCCTCCGAGATAACCTACAGCAAAAAAAAGCAGTTCATCGGAAGTAAAATGACAAGTGACGAAGTTCCTCGAGGAACATAAGATCAAAAGGATCCTGTCAACACCCTGTCACCCCTGTGCAAACGGCCATGCCGAATCTACGAACAAAACCATCATTCAAAACTTGAAGAAGAAGTTAGAAAATGCAAAAGGTAGATGAAGGGAAATGTTGCCCGAGGTCCTATGAGCGTACCGAACGACTCCAAAAGCGAGCACAGGAGAGACGCCGTTCTCTCTAGTGTATGGATCCGAGGCTTTGATACCGGTCGAGGTCAGGGAGCTGAGTGCCAGGTTCCGGCATGCCACCGAGAGTTCAAACAACGAGGCTATGACTGCGGCCCTCGAACTATTAGATGATAAGCGAGAAGCTTCATTGGTCCGAATGGCTGCCCAAAAACAAAGAATCGAAAGATACTACAACAGGAGAACAAATCTCCGACACTTTGGAGTCGGGGCCTTAGTCCTAAGGAAAGTTACCCAAAACACTCGGAACCCCAATGAGGGGAAGCTAGGCCCAGGCTTGGAAGGACCGTACCGTGTCCTTGGAGTAATCGGCAAAGGGTCCTATAAACTTGGCACCATGGAAGGCGAACAATTCCCGAGCAATTGGAACATATCTATGCTCAAACGCTACTACTGCTAAGGTAAGACTATGCTTCTGTTTTCATTCATATGTTCCAAGCTAAACTTCTGCAGATATCCGATGGAAGACATCGAAACATCCTTCACCTTCGAAAGACCCCTGGGTTTTAAAGCATGCGTTGCACTCATTTCCTTTGATCGAGTTTTACCCCTAAAAAGGGTTTTACCGACAAGGTTTTTAGCGAGGCAACATCTATACGTTTCCCAAGGAGAAACTAAACAAGTATTCAAGGCTCCTCTCCAATCAACCTCGAATACTGGGGGGCATCCCCCGGGGAGGTCGCCTCCCTGGAAAAACCGAAGAAAGCCGTCGAAGAGAGTCTCAACAGGAAAATGATGTATCGGACCAAACGGTCAAACAAACCATGTCTGCATAGAATAATCGATCCCTCGGCGGTGGAAATATGTATACTTGTACCAAGTAATCAAAGGAGCATCTTTTATACAAGGTTTTGCGCTTTCAAAGGATTTTTTATCACAAGAAATGACTCCAGAGCCAGAAAATTTCCCGGACACTCGGGGATTGACGCCGAAGACTCGAGGCCATAAGACCCCAAGTGCGAAACCTCGAGCCCAAAAGCCCTCTGTGTGGCGGCATTATACTGTAAGTCCTATGGGCATGATCAAAACTGTAAGACCTCAAGTAAGGCATGTCCAAATCACGTGACCTTGTAAAAGGCACAATCCCGATTTTAAAGCCAATGATATATATTCGAACTTGTAAGACCCCTAAAAAGGCATACCCTCGAATATAGATACCGAGGATACCTCACTCAGGGACTAAAGGCTCCGACCAAACACAACGACTCCGGTCGATAGGCTCAGGCCGTACTAATGCGACTCAGGGATGCCCGACCGTCGCCATAAAATTAAATCCTTCGAAATTATTTCAGAAAGAACCGATTAAAACATGCTACCCTCGGCACAAGCAAAAAGAGCTTCGATCATTTTCATGTCAGCTCCAAACAATGAAAAGGCTTCGAAACAATTCAGCTATAGGGCAAAACCTTCCGAGGTGCTCATTTATCGTCACATAACGACTCACAATCAAGGTTCTCATCGAGCCGTCGAAGAGTTGGACGAACGCAAAAATTTCAAAGTCTTTAACGAGGGAAAATATAGCCATACTAAAGGTCATATCAACCCAACACGTAAGAGCCTTGGCGCCAGCTTAAAATGCCTCAGAGCTAACTCAAAACCTGAGGGTCAATGAGCTCGAGCCGTAATCCGACTCGAGGAATGAGCCCGAAACGGTTAACAAAAATGCCTAAGGGCAAACGCATAGGATCCTCCGGGCCAACATAAAAAAGTCTATGGGCCAATTAAATGTCGCATTGACCCCATGCTTAAAAGCCTAAATACCATCTTGAAAAGCCTCAGGGCTAATTCAAAAAACCTAAGGGTCGATGAGCTCAAGTCGAAATACGACTCGGAGACTAAGCCCTACACGGTTAACTAAAAGCGCTTAAGGGCCGATGCGTAAGAACCCAGGAACCAGCACAGAATAATTTCAAGGCCAACTTTAAGACTGAAAGGTCGAAAAACTCAAGTTAAAACTTGATTCGGGGGCTAAACTCCGAACAATCAATCTTCGGTCATCGAGAAATTTCTCATCAAAAAAAGAAACCTAAGGGTTTGCTCCGAATACCGGATCTCAGACCAATGACAAACAAGCATTGCAATCTATTACAAAAAGCATAGGCGAAATGAGAAATGATGAAAGATGGAAAGCTTCTCATATATATTAAAAGGTCAAATGAGCGTATTTACAGAACTTGTGTCTGAAGCTCTTATAAAGAAGAAAATAAATATAACCATAATCTATCACTAAGGGCAATCCTTCTACGGCTCCCCCGGGAGTTATGCCTTCACCAGCTCTAGCTCCGTCCCAAGAGTCTTCAACGACCTCTCCCCCCTCGGGGACGTCGCCGTCATCTCCATTCACCTTCGGAAGCGGGCAAGGTAGAAATCCTCTGAGTTTGAGCGAGTCCTCACTCGAGGACTATACATAAAGCCTCAGGTATATATCTATTTTGAGTTCGAGCGAACGCTCACTAGACTATTTAAGCCCAAGGGCTACCCAAGTTCGAGCAAGTTCTCACTCGAAGACTATTCATAAAGCCTCAGGGCTATATCTATTTCGAGTTCGATCGAAAGCTCACTCGACTATTTAATCCCAAGGGCTACCCGAGTTCGAGCAAGTTCTCACTCGAAAACTATTTATAAGGCCTCAGGGCTATCTCTATTTCAAGTTCGAGCGAACGCTCACTCGACTATTTAAGCCTAGGGGCTACCCGAGTTCGAGAAAGTTCTCACTCGAAGACTATTTATAAAGCCTCAGGGCTATCTCTATTTCGAGTTCGAGCAAACATTTTCTCGACTATTTAAGCACAAGAGCTACCAAGTTCGAGTAAGTTCTCACTCGAAGATTATTCGCAAAGCCTCCGGGCTATTTTTATCTCGGGTTTGAGTGAACGCCCACTCGACTATTAAGCCCAAGGGCTACCCAAGTAAAGCAATTCCACACTTGGGGACTACTTACGAAGCCTCAAGGCTATCTTTATTTCGAGCTCGAGTGAACGCTCACTCAACTATTAAGTCCAAAAGGCTACCTGAGTTCAAGAAAATTCTCAATCGAGGGCTGTCAACAGGCTATCTTTATTTCAAGAGTCAAGACCCATATCTCACCCAATTCGGACTCAGAAGTCCTGGTGACCTAAGTTCGCATCAAATCAATCCAAGCTTAGTCCAAGGGATAACAAAATACTTTAAGGAGCATCGTGTTAATCAACTAAAAATCTAAGGGTTTATTATGTCACGGGTCCAATACTCAAACTAATCATTAGAGTCATACCCTCGGATTTATCACAAATGAAGGCAGAATGAAGTCGAAGGAAAAATGAAGAAATTCTCATATTAATAGGAGATATTTACAAAGCCCACGAGGGGCCCTTACATAAAAACAAAGCAGCCAAAGGCCTAATCTCCTTTCGAGGGTATATCCTCAAGAGCAACATCTTCGAGAACCTCTTCTTCGAGGACTCCATTCCTATCTTTAAAGTGGCGTCTTCGAGGACCTCCTCCAAAACAACAATAGATGAAGAAAAGGCTATAGCCTATCAAAGAGCAAAAGCTTTTAACATGCGAAGAAAATTGTGGCCTAGTGGAAAACTTGGCGAGTATGGATCTCGCCAGCACTACTATTATGAAGCCACTTATTGAGACATTGTACCGGCGTGGGATGCAAAAGTTAGTAGATAGTGCCACCTCCCTCCACGAAAAGCGGAAGGAATGAATCGCCACACTAGGTTGAAGTTAAGAGAGATGAGCAGCGGTGTAAGGACCACATATCTTCTGATACGGAAAATATTTAGCACCCCTCTCTCATTATCTCCGGGACAACAACAACAACAACAACAACAACAACAACAACAAAAACAACTCAGTATAACCCCACTCAGTGGGGAAGAGCTTTGAACAAAAAGCCCAAGGCATAACTGACAAAGTTGTTGTCGTATGACCTTATGGCCACAAGTTTGAACCATAAAAATAGGAGTTTGGAGAAGAATGTAGATAAGGGAAAGGATTAAAAGTCTGTTGAAGAAAGAATGAGTGAAGATTTGGTTAAAACAATCCCTCATTTATGGGGAGACGGTAGCATAACCGACGATGCTATCAATGCTCTTGGGGAGCGATCAATGCTCTTGGGGAAACACATCGACAGAGCAATCAATGTTTTTGGAAAAATGGACCGGCGGTATAATTCAATGCTTCTAGGGAAATGAACCGACAGGATGTTTCAAGCGCTTCATAAGCTTACATCACAAGCATGACGTCATCACGAGAGGATCGAGAAAATCATGGTCAAAGCCGTTTCTTATCATTCCACTTTAAGAAACGCGTTGACTATCTGTATACGGCTAAAATCAGAGAGACTGATTTTATATTTATTATGACATTTCGTAGCTCGTTCGCAGAAGGTTCGAGGTACGGCTCGAGGACTGATCCTGGGTGTTCCTTATGTTTGACCTCGGGGTAATGCAGTTCAGGGACTGTCGTGAGTAAGTGGAACGAGGGCGAAGGCGACTAAGTCTTCAAAGAATAGTACAAGTCCGTACCGTGACGTTAAATAGCTGTACCAGCTGTCTATCTTTGTAATAAATGCTTACGTACTATGTTGGGATTCCCCTTCCTATATAAAGGGGACCCTTGTCATTTTTCTACACACACAATATTCAATACAAGAAACAAGAACATTCTCTGCTCTCTAACTCAAACATCTTCTACTGTCTTTTTATCGATTTATACTTGCATTTATTATATTTCATTGATTATTCTTCATTTATTATTCATTAATGATCATAAATAGCCTCATTCTAGGCCCATAAATTGTTATAGCTTCATCAATCATCCACCACTAACCCCGAGCCTAGACCTTGAGGATCTATCTCGGCCAGCTCGGAACATCCGACTCGAGGCAGTCTGGTTTGCTTATTCTCGATTTCGCATCATTCCTATCTCGTTTCTTTACTCACACTTAGCATCTATTGCTTAACAACTAGCATTAAAATAAATCACATATTTTTAGAACCACATAATCAAATATAATTGTAATACCATTTTCAAGGTAAACAATTTAATTAGTATGTAAAGTGGAGCGACTTACATGCCATCGCCGAATTCTTCGTTAATAATTTCCTTGAGACTCTCACCAAAATGCATGACAGCTTCATTCAATCTGTTGAAGAGACAAAATAATCGAATTTAGTTTTCACGACCCAAAATCCCTCAGAAGGAGTCGTGATGGAATCTAGTCTCTAAACCAGGTAAGCCTAACATTAATAGAAGTCACACTGATATTCACTAACTTCAAATTAGATAACTCTGAACAATTACAATTCCCAAAATCGGTAGTACAAGTCATAAGCTTTTCTAAGAGTAGTTATATATAATAAATACATCACTGTTCCAGAACAAAAGGAACCAATGGAAATAATTACAAATGAAGGTGACTCTGAGGCCTGCAAATGCAGTAGCAGGTTTACCTTGAGTCTCCACCGCGATGATCCGCGCAGCTACTATCGATCAAATACCTTGATCTGTACAAAAATGTACAGAAGTGTAGTATGAGCACACCACAACAGTGACCAATAAGTATCAAGACTAACCTCGATGGAGTAGTGACGTGGAACAGTCAAGACACCTACTGGCCAAATAAGTTGAACAGGATATGATAATAAACTATCAAGATAAAGATAACTGTAATGACCTGGCCAGTCCGTGAGATTAGACTCGTTTCACTTGTTTAAGCTTTTTCATGTGTTAATTAACTTAATTATGATGTGTTGGGTCGGTTGTTCTGGGTTCAGAGTGGTAGTGGTGAGAATTGAGACACTTAGTCTCTTAAACTAGCTTAATAGTTGAAAACGACAACTGGGAGTTGACTTATTGGTAAACGACCTCGGAATGCAGATTTATGGCTCGGATAGCTTAATTAGGTGATTTGGGACTTAGGAGTGTGTTCGGAATGTGGTTTTGATGCCCGAGGTAGAATTAGGCTTGAAATGGCAAAATTGAGTTTTTGGCGATTTTCGGCCGACAGTGGAAAGTAGGCTATCAGGGTTGGAATGGAATTATGGAAGTTGGGGCAGGTTCGTAGTGTCATTTTGGATATGTTTGAAAATTTTCAGGTCAATCAAACGTGTTTTGGGTGGTTTCGGCATCATTGGCGAAATTTAGAAATCTCAAAGTTCATTGGCTTGAATCCGATGTGATTTTGGTGTTTTGGCATTATTTTGGGTGTTTCAAAGACTCGACTAAGTTTGAATAAGGTTATGGGATGTGTTGGCATGTTTGGTGGAGGTCCCGAAGGCCTCGGGTGAGTTTCAGTTGGTTAACGGATCAAATTTTGGATTTGGGAGTTGGCAGAGTTTTGCTGGTTTTGGTTGCAGAGTTTTCTTCTTCACGTTTGCGTTGGTGGAGCCGCGTTCGCGAAGAATTCTTGGGAACTGGGGGAAATTTGTTCTATGCATTCGCGTTTGGGAGGATGCAGACGCGGAGGTTTGGGGGAGAGTGCATTGCGTTCGCACCCTTGTCCCCCGTTCGCGTAGTTTGTTAGACTATTAGGGGACCCCCTGGGTTGGTGCTATGCATTCGCGAGTGGGGGGTCCGCGTTCGCGATGGTCTGTGTTGGTGACCCTACGCGTTAGCCAGCCTGTGGATGTGTTCGCGGAGGGGAATTTTGGGGCCAGGTATGGTTAGCCTACGCTAACGCATGTGTTTGGCCGCGTTCGCGTAGAAGGATGGGCAGAGTATTTAAACCCCTCCTTCCCAATTTTCAGCCCATTATTCACCATTGTTGAGCGGTTTTGGAGCTTTTTGAGAGGGATTTAAGAGGGAATCGAAGGGAAACACTTGGAGGTAAGATCTTTGACTTCAATACTCGATTCCATGTTGATTTTTAAGTATTTAAACCTGGAATTAGTGGGATTTAAGCCCAAAAATGGGGAAATTAGGGCTTATAATTTGTAGATTTTAATTCTGGATTTGAATGGGAAATTGTGGTCCGATTTTGATGTTCTTGGTATGTATAGACTCTTGGGAGAATAAGGATTCCGGTTTTGTAATTTTTATCGAATTTCGAGACGTGGGCCTGGGGGTCGGGTTTGGCCAATTTCGGGATTTATCCTTAATTTTGATAATTTTCGAATGGGTTTCGTCTCCCTAGCATATTTTGATGTTATTAATTTGGTTTTGGTAGATTCGGAGATATTGGGAGCCGATTCGAGAGGCAAGAGAATCGCATAGTAGTTTTTGGGCCGGTTTGAGGTAAGTAATGACTGTAAATCTTGTCCTGAGGGTATGAAACCCCGGACTTAGTATTTTCTCAATATTTTGGTATGGCGCACATGCTAGATGACGATTGTGTGGCGTGCACTGATAGGGGATTGGGACTTGGTCTTTCTCGTAGCAACTATTGAGTTGTGTAATTACTTTTAAGTCATATGATAAACTATGCTTTTAGACTATTTCTATATTTGGGATGAACGCCATGTTTGGGGCCTTGTGCCGACCTGTTTAGACCCCTTGGGGGATATTTTTGATATTCCTCACTGTATTGCTTCATGATTTACACTCAGTCATCTCATGTTTAGTTGTTTTCGAAACTCAGACTTGTTTACACTATTTTTGTGATATAAAATAATGTTTTGGGTCGATTACCCCGTTTGTTGATAGCTCGAGTGGCATTTTGAGAGTTTCTGACTGAGTGAGGCTGAGGGACAACATTGTGAGGATATTATGGGATCGGGCTGCGCACCGCAACATGTTACATTGTTTATGATATGTGAAAGGCCGAGAGCCTGAGTGATTATGCCACGAGATGGCTTGATATTAGCGCTTTGGTTGTAGAAGCCCCTCCGGAGTCGGTACACCCCCTAGTGAGCACAGGTACCTACTGAGTGCGAGTGCCGAGTGACGAGAGATTGGGAGGCATGAGTGACTGTGAGGTAGCCCTAGTGGCTGGTACTGAGTGATTGATGCTGAGTGGTGATACGCTCAAAGGGCAGTTATGACACTTGTTTTCATCTGAAAAACTGTTTATGAACTTTGACTCTTTCACTCATACTAAACTATTTTGACTTCTATGGAAACTGTGAAAAAGGGGTATGTTTTCAAGGATATTTTATTGAACGCAAATTGTAAATGCTACCAAATACTTTATCTGTGTTTCTGAAAGTAAGGCTTCAGTACCTAGACTACTTTATTCGTCTTTGTTGGTTTAAAAATTGTGAAATCTAAAGAACTTTATGGAATATCGGAACAGTTTTGAAATTTATGAAAGTTTTATGTTAATACGCGATTGTTTGGCTAGCCTAGTTCCATGATAGGCGCCATCACGACCAGCTTAGGATTTGGGGTCGTGACAAGTTGGTATCAGAGCCTAGGTTACATAGGACTCACCAGTCATGAGCATGTTTAGTAGAGTCTTGCGGATCGTTAGTCTGTACTTATCTTCGAGAGGCTACAGAACCCTTAGGAAATTTCCACATTCTTGAATTCTGTCGTGCGAATCTGTTGATTCTGGAAATCTAAACTTTTGTTGTTTCATTCTCTCACAGATGGTGAGGACACACGATACCAACCAGGGTGACCAGACACCGACTAGACCAGCGAGAGGTCGAGGCCGCGGTCGAGGCCGTGGTAGAGTTAGGGGACCAGCCCGTGCAGCAGCCGGGGCAGTACCCGTGGATCCACCTACTATTCAGGAACATGTCCCCGCCGCGGATGTCCCCGACAGTGCCCATTGTTATTCCAGGTCTTTAGGAGACCTTGGCCCAAATTATGACTGTGTGCACCAGCCTTGCTCAGGCAGTTGTTGTATCTACTACTGCTGCTACTTCTCAGGCCGGAGGAGGTACTCAGACTCCAGCTACCCGGACACCTGAGCAGGTTACTCAGGGCCTTCAGACACCGGGGGCAGCTCCAGCCCAGCCGGTTGCTCCAGCTCAGGATTTTGTGGTTCCAGCTATGCCAAATGACGAGCAACGCAGTTGGAGAGATTTAGTAGACTTCAGCCTCCGACATTCAGTGGTGCTGAGGGCGAGGATGCCCAGGGTTTTCTGGACAAGTGTCAAAGGATGCTTCGTACTACAGGGATACTAGAGACCAGTGAGGTCTCGTTTGCTACTTTCCAGATTTTTGGGGCTGCTTTTGCTTGGTGGGAGTCTTATGAGAGGTGTAGGCCTGTTGGTGCAGCACCCCTTACTTGGTAGCAGTTCTCCACTATCTTCTTGGAGAAGTATGTTCCCCATTCTCACAGAGAGGAGCAGCGTAGGCAGTTTGAGCAGCTGCGTCAGGGTGAGTTATTAGTGACGTAGTATGAGATGCGGTTTTCAGAGTTAGCTCGTCATGCTTCAAAGTTGGTCCCTACTGAGAGGTAGAGGATCAGGAGGTTCATGGATGGCCTCACTACTCAGCTCCGTATTTTGATTACTAGAGAGAGGGTATCAGGTGCTACTTTCGAGCAGATTGTTGATATTGCTCGGGACATTGAGTCAGTTCGCCGCCAGGAGCGAGAGGAGAGGGATGCCAAGAGGCCTCGTAGATCTGGTAGTTTCAGTGGGTCTCCTTCCAAAGGACATTTTTAGCATGGTAGAGGCCGCTCATTTAGGCCTCCTCAGCCAATTCGCCCATCTTATAGTGGCGCATCGTCGGGGCAGGGTCCCCGCAGCTCTTTTTCGGGCCGTTCTTCGTTCAGTGCCCTTCCAGCTCAGAGTTCCTCCATAGCATCATCAATTTAGGGTTCCTCTATGCATGGTTCATCTAGTGGATATCCTGGTGCTAGGGGTTCCCTTCAATCCCCATCTCCAACTCCAGGGAGTTGTTTCGAGTGTGGAGGGTTTGGGCATGTGTGGAGGCCGTGTCCTCGTCGTCTTGGTGGTTCTTCTCAGCAGAGGGGGTCAGCCCTTGACTTCAGCTCCAGTTACTTCACCACCCTCCCAAGCAGCTAGGGGTGGAGGTTAGGCAGCTAGAGGCCGTCCTAGAGGGGGAGGTCGAGCAGGTGGAGGTCAGGATCGTATTTATGCACTTCCAGCCAGGCCAGATGCTATGGCCTCCGATGCAGTGATCACAGGTATTATCTCAGTCTTTTGCCGAGATTCTTTGGCCTTATTTGACTCTTGTTCCACATATTCCTATGTTTCGTCATATTTTGCTCATTTTCTGGATACGCCCCGTAAGTCTTTAGTTACCCCTGTTCATGTGTCGACCTGGTGGGCGATACTATTGTTGTGGACCGTATGTATCGGTCGTGTGTTATATCTATTGGGGCTCTGGAGACCCGAGTCGACCTATTGTTGCTTAGCATGGTTAATTTTGATGTGATATTAGGCACAAATTGGCTATTTCCATGTTATGTTGTTCTTGATTGTCACGCTAAGAACGTGACCTTGGCTATGCTGGGAGTTCCGAGGGTTGAGTGGAGAGGTTATGTTGAGTATGTGCCTAGCAGGGTGATTTCTTACCTGAAGGCTCAATGTATGGTGGAAAGGGGATGTTTATCATTTTTGGCTTTTGTGAGGGATGTCAGTGGTGACGCTCCCACTATTGATTATGTCCTCGTGGTGCGAGACTTTTCGTACGTGTTCCCTGCAGACCCGCCAGGCATGCCACCTGATAGGGATATTGATTTTGGTATTGATCTAGTGCCAGGCACTCAGCCTATTTCTATTCCACCTTATCGTATGGCACCAGCGGAGTTGAAGGAATTAAAAGAGAAGCTTCAGGAACTCCTAGATAAGGGGTTCATTCGGCCTAGTGTGTCACCTTGGGGTGCACCGGTGTTGTTTGTGAAAAAAAAGGATGGTTCTATGCGTATGTGTATTGATTATCGACAACTGAACAAGGTTACGGTGAAGAACATGTATCCCTTGCATCGCATAACTGACTTGTTTGATCAGTTGTAGGGTGACAGAGTATTTTCCAAGATTGACTTGCGTTCTGGATATCATCAGTTTAAGATTCGGGAGCCCAACATCCCGAAGACTGCTTTCAGGACTAGATATGGTCACTATGAGTTTCTTGTCATATTATTTGGGCTGACCAACACACCAACAACCTTTATGCACTTGATGTACAGTGTGTTCTGGCCTTATTTTGATTCCTTCATCATCATGTTTATTGACGACATCTTGGTATATTCCCGATCTCGGGAGGATCATGAGTAACATTTGAGGATTGTGCTTCAGACTTTGAGGGAGAAGAGGTTGTAAGCAAAATTTTCTAAGTGTGAATTCTGGCTTGATTCAGTGGCATTCTTAGGCCACGTGGTGTCTTGTGATGGGATCAAGGTAGATCCGAAGAAGGTGGGGGCGGTTCAGAGTTGGCATGGACCGTCATCAGCTACCGAGATTCGCAGTTTCCTTGGTTTGGCAGGGTACTATCTCCGCTTTGTAGAGGGATTTTCATCTATTACAGCACATATGACCAGACTGACCCAGAAGGGTGCTCCGTTCAAGTGGACTGAGGAGTGTGAGGAGAGCTTTCAGAAGCTCAAGTCAGCTTTGACTACAACTCCAGTGTTGGTTTTGCCTACGGGTTCAGGGTCCTATATAGTTTATTGTGATGCCTCGAGAGTTAGCCTTGGAGCAGTATTGATGTAGGACGGTAGAGTGATTTCCTAAACATTCAGACAGTTAAAGGTGCACGAGAAGAATTATCCGGTGCATGATATGGAGCTAGCAGCCATTGTCCACGCCTTGAAGATTTGGCGTCATTATTTGTATGGGGTGCATTGTGAGATTTTCACTGATCACCGTAGTTTGCAGCATCTTCTTAAGAAGAAGGATCTAAATTTGCGTCAGAGGAGATGGTTGGAGCTCCTCAAGGATTATGACATCACTATTCTATATCATCCGAGAAAGGCCAAAGTAGTGGCCGATGCCTTGAGTCGCAGAGCAGAGAGTTTTAGGAGTCTAGCATACCTTCCAGCAGCAGAGCGACCTTTAGCACTTGATGTTCAGGCCTTAGCGGGCCAGTTGGTGAGATTGGATCTATTAGAGCCCCACCGGGTGTTAGATCGTGTAGCCTCCAGGCCTTCGCTTTATGACCAGATTAGACCGCGCCAGTATGATGACCCACACTTGCTCGTTCTTCGGGATAGGGTCCGTCGAGGTGATGCTAGGGATGTAGTCATTGGTGATGATGGAGTTATGAGGATGCAGGGTCGGATTTGTGTGCCCAATGTGGATGGGCTTCGAGAGTTGATTCTAGCAGAGGCCCATAGCTCGCGGTATTCCATCCATCCGGGTGCCGCGAAGATGTATCAGGATCTGAGACAACATTATTGGTGGAGGCGGATGAAGATGGACATTGTTGAGTTTGTGGCTTGCTGTCTCAACTGTCAGCAGGTTAAGTATGAGCACTAGAGACCAGGGGGATTGCATTAGAGGTTGGATATTCCAGAGTGGAAGTGGGAGCAGATCACCATAGACTTTGTATATGGGCTTCCACGGACTTCGAGGAGGTTTGATGCTATATTGGTTATTGTGGATCGGCTACCCAAGTCCGCGCACTTCATTCCTGTTGGTACTATATATTCTTCGGAGCGGTTAGTTGAGATTTATATCAGGGAGATTGTCCAATTGCATGGTGTTCTAGTTTCTATCATTTCTGATAGAGGTACCCAGTTCATATCGCAGTTATGGAGGGCCGTGCAGAGAGAGTTGGGTACTCATGTGGAGTTGAGCACATCATTTCATCCTCAGACCGACGGACAGTAAGAGCGTACTATTCAAATTCTGGAGGACATGTTGCGTGCCTGTGTCATTCATTTTGGGGGTTCATGGGACCAGTTTCTGCCACTCGTGGAGTTTGCATATAATAATAGTTATCAATCGAGTATCCAGATGGCTCCGTATGAGGATTTATATTGTAGGAGGTGTACATCTCCGGTTGGTTGGTTCGAGCCGAGTAAGGTTAGGCTATTGGGCAAAGACTTGGTACATGATGCGTTAGATAAGGTGAAGTTGATTCAGGAGCGACTTCGCTCGACGCAATCTAGGTAGAAGAGTTATGATGACCGGAAGGTCCGGGATGTGTCTTTTATGGTTAGGGAGAAGGTGCTGCTGAAGGTGTCACCTATGAAGGGTGTTATGCGGTTCGGGAAGAGAGGCAAGTTGAGTCCCCGATTCATTGGGCCTTTTGAGGTGCTTCAGAGGGTTGGAGAGGTGGCTTATAGACTTGCTTTGCCACCCATATTATCGAGTGTTCATCCGGTATTTCATGTTTCGATGCTCCGGAAGTATGTTGGTGACCCGTCTCATTATTAGACTTAAACACGGTTCATCTTGAGGGTGATATATCTTATGAGGTGGAGCCGGTGGCTATTTTGGGTCGTCAGGTCAGAAGGTTTAGGTCTAAGGATATAGATTCAGTAAAGGTGTAGTGGAGAAGGCAGCCAGTGGAGGAGGCCACCTGGGAGACCGAGCGGGAGATGCGGAGCAGATACCCCTCACTTATTTGACACTCCAGGTATGTTTCTAGAGTGGGGGGTCCGCGTTCCCGATGGTCTGTGTTGGTGACCCTACGCGTTCGCCAGCCTGTGGACGCGTTTGCAGAGGGGAATCTTGGGGCCAGGTATAGTTAGCCTACGCGAACGCATGTGTTTTGCCGTTGTTCGCGTAGAAGGATCTGGGCTGAGTATTTAAGAGGAAATCGATGGGAAACACTTGGAGGTAAGATCTTTGACTTCAATACTCGATTCCATGTTGATTTTAAGTATTTAAACCTTAAATTAGTGGGATTTAATCCCAAAATTGGGGAAATGAGGTTCCAGTTTTGTGATTTTTATCAAATTTCGAGATCTGGGCCCGGGGGTCGGGTTTGTCCAATTTCAGGATTTATGCCTAATTTTGATAATTTTCGAATAGGTTTTGTCTCCCTAGCATGTTTTGATGTTATTAATCTGGTTTTGGTAGATTCAGAGCAATTGGGAGCTGATTCGAGTGGCAAGAGCATCGCGGAGTAGTTTTCGAGCCAGTTTGAGGTAAGTAATGACTGTAAATCTTGTCCTGAGGGTATGAAACCCCGGACTTAGTATGTTCTCACTATTTTGGTATGACGCACATGATGGATGACGAGTGTGTGGCGTGCACTGATAGGGGATTGGGACTTGGTCCATCCCGTAACAACTATTGAGTTGCGTAATTCCTCACTATATTGATTCATAATTTACACTCGGTCATATCATGTTTAGTTGTTTTCGAAACTCAGACTTGTTTACACTATTTTGTGATATAAAATACTACTTTGGGTCGAGTACCCCGGTTGTTGATAGCCCGAGTGGCATTATGAGGGTTTCTGACTGAGTGAGGCTGAGGGCCAACATTGTGAGGATATTATGGGATCGAGCTGCATGCTACAGCATGTTACATTTTATGATATGTGAGAGGCCGAGAGCCTGAGTGATTATGCCACGAGATGGCTTGATATTAGCGCTTGGGATGTAGGTTCCCTTCCGGAGTCTGTACACCCCCAGTGAGCGCAGGTACCTAATGAGTGCGAGTGCCGAGTGCCGAGTGATGAGAGATTGGGAGGCATGAGTGACTGTGAGGTAGCCCGAGTGGCTGATACTGAGTGATTGTGAGGCATGCTGAGTGATTAATGCTGAGTGGTGATACACCCCAAGGGCAATTATGACACTTATTTTCATCTGAAAAATTGTTTATGAACTTTGAATCTTTCACACATACTAAACTATTTTGACTTCTATGGTAACTGTGAAAAAGGGGTTGTTTTCAAGGATATTTTACTGAACGCAAATTGTAAATACTACAAAATACTTTATCTGTGTTTTTGAAGGTAAGGCTTCAGTTATTGTGCATTTATGACTGCTTTTTACTTCTTTCATAGCCTTAGACATTATTTACTTTCATTACTACTAAGTTGGCATACTCACATTACTCCTTGCACCCCTGTGTGCAGATACAAGTGTTGGTTCCGAGCGCTAGTTTCCTTCTTTTTATTTTAGAGCTGGAGTTGGGATTCTGAGGTCGGCATCCACATCTTTCTCTTTCCCTTTCTTATTTTTTGTATTTTCTTCTTTATCCTAGACTGGATGTAGTACGACAGTAGAGTTTATTTTGTATTATTCGTAGATGCTCATGACGGGTTGACTCCAGGTTTTGGGGCAGTATCTAGACTACTTTATTCGCCTTTGTTGGTTTACAAATTGTGAAATCTAAAGAACTTTATGAAATATCGTAACCGTTTTGAAATTTATGAAATTTATAGTTTCAGGAAAAGAAATCAAGGAACAACGGCAAGTCAATAACTCAATGTCAATAACCCGATCCTCAAAACTCAGTGGAACCTTAAAAATTATCAAAGTTTTGAACAAATGAACTAGGGTCTTATCAGTATCTAGCTATAACCAATCCCTAAGTGAAATGTAAAACTACCGAATAACTTGCACATTATCCGAGGAATACATAAGCACATATATTGATGCGGCGGGCATCCCGATTCCACCAATCCTCTCTTATTCTTCCGTAACAATTACAATAAGAGTAATTAGTATATATACGTTGCGGCGGGCAACCCAATTCCACCAATCCTCCCTTATTCCTCCGTAACAATTACAATGCAAGTGTATATATATATATATCGCATCCCGATCCCACCAATCCTCCATTATTCCTCCGTAACAATTACAATAAGAGTAATTAGTATATATACTCATCAATATATCACCTTTATTTCTCCTGTTGCGGTGTGCAACCCGATCCCACATGTCCACCCTCATTACTCCTATTACGGGGTGCAACCCGATCCCACCATACAATAGCTTAAATCAACACCACCAAAAAATCAACAACTCAATTACAATAATTTCTACTACCAAGAGTATCAATACATGGCAACAAGAGCATCACGTAAAAATCAAAGGAATACAACAACCTTTACAAGGACAACGAGACATGTAAGGCACGTGATAACTTCACTAGCAACCCCAACAATTGAACATGGAGCATATTTGCACAAAGTCATAGAGTAACTCACAATTAAGAAGTATCAAAACAATAAGAAGATAATCACTTCAATTAAGGCAAGTAAGGGCCAAATAACAAGTAAGAGTTAGAGAAAAGCTAACAACATCGTATAAATCATGTAGAGGTAAAACTAGCAAATAGAAAATCCAATTATATCATAAAACTTCCCACTTAATGAACATAAGGGCCTAGGAACTGTTACGTCCTGCAATATTACGTCGATATTACGTTCTGCAATATTACATTACGATGATGTTACGCTTTGCAGTATTAAATTACGACGTTGTTGTACCCTGTAGTATTGTACGTTGAATTTGTCGTAAGGTAATTGACATCTGTCCAAGGAAAAGATTATTTGGAGATTGTAAGGATTATGCTATTTCAAAAAAGTGATGAGTAAATTCGTGAAGGTGAGAGGGAAAGCAAGTCAAAGAAAATGAATTTTCGTCCAAGTTTTACATGTTGGGATAAAATATGGGTCGAGCGATAATACTCGATATTTATGGACTAGCACCATACAAGGTAACCATATGAGTGTAATAGTACGGTGTATAAAGTGTACTAAAAAAGTAGAATTTTAAGTAATATTGTCACGACCCGTTTCCGGGTTGTGATGGCGCCTGTTGTGGAATCAGGCTAGCCAACCGTTACAACAATACTCAATTCATTTACTAGAGAAATTTACTCATTTTTGGCTCAACTCATAGAAATACGGAAATTTTTAATCATTTAAAACAGTCTAACAGAAGAAATAAGCTCCAACAATCAAACTAGGATCTGGAATCACGCAGTCATGAGCTACTAACATCAATACAACTGAGAAATAATACTGAAGTTTTAAGTTTCCAATTTCTAATACAGGAAGGAAAATAAGGAAAAGAGGGACAGGACAGCGAACGCCAGCTGCTACCTCGTCGGCTCTGGAAGATAAGATGCTATTGCCGATCCACGTCAAATCTCGGTGCACCTGGATCTGCACACACAGTGTGCAGGTAAGTAACGAA
>ML274363.1:0-23238 GCA_005239495.1 Nicotiana undulata | reverse complement strand
ATTGCACTGTACGAAGCCGATCCTGAATCAACTTGACTTTCTCCAAGGCATCCCGAACCAGATAATTGCCCAACAACCTAACCTCCCTCGGCTCAAACCAACCGACTAGATATCGACACTGCCTCCTATATAAGGCCCCATAAGGAGCCATCTGAATACTCAACTGGTAGCTGTTACTGTAGGAAAACTCTGCAAGCGGTACAAGCTGATCCCAAAAACCTCCAAAATCCATAACACAAACGCGTAACATATCCTCCAAGATATGAATGGTGCACTCAAACTATCAGTCCATATGGTGTTGAAATGTTGTACTTAACTCAACCCGCGTACCTAACTTTCGCTGCACTACTCTCCAAAACTGTGATGTGAAATACATGCCTTGATAAGAAATAATAGACACCGACACACCGTGAAGACGAATAATCTCACGGGTATAGATCTGAGCCAGCGGCTCTGAAGACAACCAGAATGAAATGTGCAGACTCGGTCAGTCTTTCAACAATAACCCACAATGCGTTGAATTTCTTCAAAGTCTATAGGATCCCAACAACAAAATCCTTGGTAATATGCTCCCAGTTTCTCTCGGGAATCTCAAGTCTCTAAAGCAAACCGCCTAGCATCTAGTGCTCGTACTTAACCTACTAACAATTCAAACACCGAGTCACGTACTCCACTATATCTTTCTTCATTCTTCTCCACCAATACTGTTGCTTCAAGTCATGATACATCTTGGCGACACCTGGATGAATTGAATACAGCGAACTGTGGGCCTCCTCAAGAATCAACTCACGCAACCTATCCACATTGGACACACAAATCCGACCCTATATCCGCAACACCCCACCATCTGCAATAGAAACATCATTTGCATCATTGTGTTGCACTGTGTCCTTGAGGACAAGCAAAGGGGGATCGTCATACAGACGCGCTTTGATGCACTCATTCAAAGAAGACTGAGAAACAACGCAAGCAAGAACCCTGTTAGGATCCGAAACATCTAACCTCACGAACTGATTGGACAAAGCCTAAACATCCAATGCTTGCGGTCTCTTACCAAATGGAATATATGCAAGGCTGCCCACACTCTCAACCTTTCAGCCAAGGCATCGACCACCACATTGGCCTTCCCGAGATGGCACAAAATGGTGATATCATAGTCTTTTATCAGCTCCAGCCACCTCTGCTACCTCAAGTTTAGATCATTTTTCTTTAATAAGTTCTATCAACTTTGATGATATTTGAATACCTCACACGAGATGCCGTAGAGATAGCGCCTCAAAATCTTCAATGCATGAACAATGGTTGTCAACTCTAAATCATGAACAAGGCAGTCTTCTCGCGAACCATAAGAAATCACCCTATCCTCCTGCGTCAAGACACACCCAATGCCAATCCGCGAAGAATCACAATAAACTATAGATGAACTCGATGTTGAAGGCAAAACTAGAACTAGAGTTGTGGTCAAGGTAGTCTTGAGCTTTTGAAAGCTCTCCTCACACTCATCAGACCACCTGAATGAGGCACCCTTCTTGGTGAATCTAGTTAAAGTTATAACAATGGGCGAGAAACCCTCCAATAAGTTCCAATAATACTCTGCCAAGCCAAGAAAACTCCGAATCTAAGTAGCTAAAGACAGTCTAGGCAACTCTGAACTGCCTCAATATTCTTCAGATCCTTGATCCCCTAACTAGACACCACATGGCCCATGAACTCCAGGAAGTCAAGTCAAAACTCACACTTGGTGAATTTAGCATATAGCTTCTTCTCCCTTATAGTTTAGAGTATAATCCTCAAATGTTATTCGTGCTCCTCCTGGCTGAGTGAGTACACCAATATATCATCAATGAATACTATGATGTAAGAATCAAGATACGACTGGAATACACTGTTCATCAGGTGCATGAAGTCTATTGGGTCATTGTCCAACCCAAAAGACATCAAAAAACACTTGTAGTGACCATATAGGGTCTTGAATGCCATCTTTAAAATATCAGAATCCTTAATCTTCAACTGATGATACCCTGACCTCAAATAAATCTTCAAAAACACTCTAGCACACTGAAGTTGGTCAAATAAGTCATCAATGCACGGTAGTGGTTACTTGATCTTAATGTTGACGTTGTTTAACTACCGATAATCAATGCACATACGCATAGTATCATAATTATTCTTCACAAATAGAAACGGCGCACCCCAAGGCGACACATTTTGCCAAATGAAACACTTATCAAGTAGCTCATGAAGATTTTCTTTCAATTCCTTCAACTTTGCTGGTGCCATACGATACAGACGAATAGAGATGGGCTGAGTTCCTGGCACCAGGTCAATACCAAAATCAATGTCCCTATCAGGTGTCATTCTCGACAGGTCTGTAGGAAACACATTCAAAAAATCTCTCACTACCGGAACTGACTCAATGGTAGGAGTATCAACACCAACATTCTTGACAAAGGCCAAATAAGCCAGACATCCCTTCTCAACTATCCGTTGAGCCTTCAAATATGAAATCACCCTACTAGGAACACAATCTAGGGAACCTCTCCACTCAACCCTAGGAAATCCCGGCATCGCCAACATCATAATCTTAGTGTGACAATACAAAATAGCGTGACATGGTTGATATGATCAAATTACACTTTCAAATAGTGTAAAGCGGTCGATTGTCAAATATAATAAACCAACTAGGTTGGGGTCAAATCCCACAAAGAACAATATGTAGGCAATTAGGAATGTAAGAGAATTATCACTTATCGTGCAATGCCAAACACTTAGAATTTGGTTTAGAAAATATTTATACCTAAATGCAGAAATGTAAACTAACCTAGAAAGCAAGTAAAATGATCAATGACTACAATTATGGATGCATCGGGAATTACACTCAAGTAACAATCCAATGTATTTTATGATTTTACAAATATGAGCGAGTTTATGTTAATTATCCACGGATAATAATTCTTAATTAGCTTTTTCCGAAGACTAAAAAGACTTCCTAATTGAATTATTCCTAACCCAATTAAGAGATTAAGCACTTCCGGATTTGGCTACAAGTAGATCAATCCTATCCCTAGGTAGAATCTATAAAATGAGGGTTAAAGCCTCAAGTTCTTGTTAATTAATCTTTCCCAACCCCAAATTATCTTTTCCAAAATTAATTCGGAGTTAATGGGCGAGTCCTAGGGTTAGCTAATCCCTTTGGAAACATTAAAGAACAAGAATAATTAAAGAAACAATAACTCACTTCATAAATATAATAAAATCATTCAATACATAAGCACAACAAGGTATTTAATCCACACTTTAAATATGTAAATTTCCATAAACAAGATTCAAGTATGGGAAATAAATACTACACACTTAAATATTCAATACAATTCAAGGAAATGAAGAAATGCACATAAATGGGTAACAGATCCTTAACCACAAGCTTCAATTCTTCAAAACCCAAGTGTGTGTGCAAACCCTTACTTCCAAAATTGTTCTTCTCTAGTGTTAAAGACTGAAAATAAGCCAAAAGATTCTTGAAAATATCTGCTAGGTCGAGTATTAAAATGGTTTGGGGATAAAAATATGAAATTCCAGAACTGCCCAGAAATCGCATTGTGCGTTCGCGTCTGAAGGCCTGCGATCGCAGTGAATGAATTCTCTTAGGTATGCGATCGCATAGGCTACCCCACGATCGCATATGTCATTTGACCAAACGCTGACCACACCTTAAAGCTTTGCGTTCACATATATTACTCCGCGTTCACATAGTTCCCTTTTTCTGGACTTATGCGATCGCATGGAAACATTCGCGATCGCATAGAGTAAACTGGCAGCAGTCTATTTTTTCACCATTTTTGCACATTTTGACTTGTTTTCACCCGATTTATTCACCATCACCTCTAAATCACTTGCGACCTGAAATATGCCAATAAACCTCAATAAATGCCTTAGTTTCTCAACAAAATTATACAAAAGACTAAGTATTAAGAGGAGATGAGTTGGTAAAATACCAACTTATCAAACCCCCAAGCTTAAACTATTGCTTGTCCTCAAGCAATACAAAGACTAATAATATCCTTCAATCAAATCATCACTTAAGCTCAATGGCGTATTAAATATCATTTCAAGTAAAAAAGGGTCAATTTAAGCACAATCTAGTGACTTCGGTTGGTACCAACAATTAATCCAAGGCATATGAATCACTAACTTTTCACATATTTTATTTCAATTCAATTGCTTAAATACCACATTAACCAAAGTATCAGCCAAGTCATGACACTAAATATTCAAAATTTGCCTCTCTATCACAATTGTCTTCCCTCGCTCATTCCTCCCAATTAAAAATGGAATTAAATTCACAACACGAATCTCATGTGCCCTGACACTTTAAGAGATAATCCCAAACTCATAAATTGTAATTCAAATCAATGGGATGTTAAATGGAAAGAATCAAGTCTCTCTCTCTCTCTCTCTCAAAGATATTCAAATGCACGCAAGTAGTACCATAGGCTTGACCTTCATGTATTTCTCCACTAACATGGACATACTTGGTTCAAAGTCAATTAGGACTTAAAGGGTTGTAGTTTAGGCTTTTGGTTAAGGTAGGGCACATTTAGTTAGAGTGACTCAAAACCTCCCTAAGCACTACACTGTTTCAACAATTAAGGTCCACCTCTTTCAAGAACTTTTCCACCCTTTCTTCTCTTTTATTTTGTATCACCTAGTCTTCCATTTATTCATACTTTCTTTTTTTATATTTTTTTTATAACACCTTTCACCTTTTTAGAAACTTTCACATCACAACTTTTCCAACCTCCACCCCCAAACTTAGGCTTTTAGCCTATATTCATACTTCAAAATACTTAGGGAGGTATGGTGCCACAAGAAAATCAATAAGATGATAGCTTGTAACATGGTTGCCAAAGAAAAAGTTTAAAGGCTCAAAAGGGTTTACTAGGGAAAATATGCACGGGTAGAAAATTTAGGCACAATAACAGTCCAAGGAAGGCCTAATATCCTTTTCCAAACCAAGTTAGTCTAGGATTTCGCCTTGAAGCACATTCCGGGCAAGTTCTAGACTACAAATGATGCAAAAGAACTTCACAATTAAAGCTCACCACACATGGCACATGAAAACTTAATTGGAATACAAATCCAAAATCCAATAAAAACCAATGAATCTCATGGAAGTCAAATGTAGCCTAAGAAGCTATTTAGTGAAGCAAAGAGCCAAAAATAGAATCTAAAAGTCACAACATGGAACATTACTTTAATCATTCATTTTTATTATATTTTTTATTTTTATTTTAAAGATAAAAAAACTTCATATGCCAAATATTAAATTATATTGTTACCAAACAACTCACACGTTGGCTTGTGGATACAAGATTACACCTCAAAAACCAATTTATTCACAACTAGCTACTACACTAACTAAAAAAATATTTACTTTCTAAAAATAAATCAAAATTAAACAAGACTAATCCCTTAAGAAAGTTGTCACGCCATCCATCATAGAGAAAAGTCACCCGGTTCAACACAAATAAATTCCTTAGAAAAGAACCGCGGTAGAAAGAAAAATCAAGGAGTTTCATTAATACTACTATATAAAAAAATAAATACCAAAATAAACACAAATAAAAACAAGAAAAATAGAAACCAACAAGAAAATGCTAATTTTACAAAATATTACTAATAAACTAACAATGTCAACCAATCCACACAAGTTCATAAAAACAATAATCATGCTCCACAAATATCCATCATATATGAGTCACCCCCAACCTAAAGTGTTGCATTGTCTCAAATGCAACTAATCAAAACAAGATAAAATGAAGGAGGTGCTCCCTGAAACTGCATCACTCGGAGCTGGAGGAGGTGGGAAATTTGAGCTCCAAATCATCATCATCATCGTCCCCTGAATCCTGTAAGCCACAGAATGAACTCAACTTGTGCATCATCCTTGACAGAAACTTGCTTTTCTTCTTCTCATGCTCCTTGAACTTCATCTGTTGCCTTTCAACCTTTCCTTGTCTCCGACTCATGTCTTCTAATATGTTTTTGATTGCTTTTTGTTCCAACACTACATCATCCAAAGTTGGTGGCTTTTTACCAGTCCCAGTCGAAGTGCTCTCTCCAGATAGACCATAGGGAAGGCCCGCGACAAGCTGTCGAATGTGAGAATCTACGCCATAGATCTGATGGGAAATGTGGCGCATAGTGGTCCCCCATAAGGAAGTGGAGACATGGGGTCATGTGGTCCTACTGTAGCTGTGGAGGAACCACCGGATCCCTCGAAGTCTCAGCAAACTGCCCAAATTACGGAGATAACACATCAATTCTTCTCTTCTTCTTCCCGCCAGTTGGCCCTTTTCGAAGCAATGGATAGATTGCTACGCCAGGGTCCTTCTCAATATCATTCGAGTTCTGTAGCACCTCAGCATCATAACACAAGTGAGTGATCAATGAGGGAAAGAATATGCTTTTAGACCTTCCGTTACATGCTTCCTCAATTTCACTCACTATGTGCTGGCCCACGTTCACTAGCAAGCCATCCATAATGGCAACAATCATCAATGCCTTCTCAGGCGTCACCTCAATCTTATGTCTAGCTGACACAACCCTAGCACAAATAATGGATAGCCAAGTCTTAGCTTCCGCAGTGAATTCATGAGAATCAACCCCTTTGTGTACTGTTTCCCAAGTTGGTTGCACCCCGTCATGCAGCTTCTCCACCAACCATTGTGTCCCTCACTCTCTTCCTTTGGCTCTGTATACCTCATTGTCAGCATTGGGAAGCCCGTAGTGTGCATTTATTACCTCTGGGCCAAAGTTGATCTACTTGCCCCTAACAAAGGTGAATACTTCCCCCTAGAAATTTGTCTTCAAGGTGTTGGCATAAAATTCACGAACCATTGTGTAGTTCGCCTTAATTGGTTTAGGAGCAAAGCACATCCATCCACTGTTAGTCAATCTCCGAAAACAATCCGGCATCTTAGCATCAAGGTTGTCTAAATGGATGCCCCTTTCTTTGACGATGCTCTTTGACATGAGTTTATCATAATTTCTTTCACACTCAGCCGTCGTGAATCTGGTTTCATCGAAATAATCTTCTTCCACAGATGGGGGAGAAGGCTCTTGCACATTTTGCACATTTTCAATATTTTTCGAGGCCATTTTATTCTCAAAGTACCTACAAATGTAGACCACATGTTAAATGCATGAACGAGTACTTAATACATTGTGTTATGATGTATCTAGGCCAAAGAAAAGAGCCACAAAGCAACAACACAAAAATCCGCAGAGCTACTATTTTATTGCCAGAAATTTAAGGCAATGCGATCGCCGACAGAGCCAGGCGATCGCGAAGGGTAATTTCTTTGTTCACTGTTTTAGCACTATGCGATCGCGGAGCAGTCAATGCGACCGTATAAGGTAAATTCCCAGTGTGCAGACTTAGTTCTACGCGATCGCAGAATTGGGCCTCGCGATCGCGGAGGCTTCTTCTTCGCCCAATTTAATTTTCTCTTAGGCATTTTCGAAACACATAATGGGCAACAAATTTTCGCAAAAATTTCAGAGAATTTAGGCACAGATCTAACCCAAAATTTTTCAACAATCAAAAACTCACTCTCTAAAACAATCTCACCCAGCAATCAAGCACACATTCAACACCATATTTACAAACAAAATACTAACTTTCAGTCGTAGACATGAGGTAGAGATGAAGAAGAAAGAAACATGGCTGTTCATTACACTAGTAGCACACAAAATTGAATTTTGAAGAAAGATTAGAGTGACGAAGTACATACCTTTGAGATTGAGCTTGATTAGTTGTATGAAATTGAAGAGAGAAACCCTTGAGATGATTTTTGAGGGCCAGGGGTGAGAAATTTCATTTTGGGTAGAAGAGTGGGTAATGGTCCGTTTCCAGTGTTAAAGTTTAATTCACTTACCTGGAACTTATGCGATCGCGAATGATATGATGCGATCGGATATAGTAGTAATGTAACGACCCGACCGGTCGTTTTTCGTTCTAGGACCCCATGCCCCTAAATGAGACTTTTCGTAGTTTCTTTTACTGATTTATGACTTGTGGGTACGGGTGGTTCGGGATTTGGAGGAGTTTGGAGTGGTAGAGAAACACTTGGTTCCTTAAGGTTGGCCTTAAAGGCCAAGTTTGACTTCGGTCAACATTTTTAGTAAACAACATTGGAATCAAGATTCGACGGTTCCGGTAGGTTCGTATGATAATTTTAGACTTGGGCGTATGTTCGGAACGGGTTTTGGATGACCTGGAAGCGTTTCAGCGCCAAATAGTGAAATTAGAGTTTCCTTAAGTTCAAATTGAGGTTTGGAACGTGTTTTTGTGCTATCGAGGTCGAACAGAATTTTGAGACCGGGAATAGTTCGATTATGTCATTTATGACTTGCTCGCAAAATTTGGTGTCATTACGAGTAGTATAGGTAGGTTTGGCGCATTGTTAGCAAATTCTAGAACTTAAAGTTCTTAAGTTTGATCCAATAGGTTTTGGAGTTTGATTTTTAGATTTAGCGTTGTTTTGCACATTCCGAAGGCTCGAGCAAGTCCGTATAATGATTTAGGACTTGTTGGTATATTTGGACGGGGTCTCGGGTGGGCCCAGATGCCATTTGGGCATTGAGTGAGGCAAAAACCAGCATAACATGACTGCTGGTGCACCAGATCCGGTGCGACCGCACTTGCGGAGGGCTAGCCGCAGGTGCAAGACCGCTTCTGCGATCCCAGCCTCGCAGGTGTGACCCCCAGGTGGAGTTGCCTATTTCCACAGGTGCAGATTCTTTTTGCAGAAGCGGAGCCGCAGGTGCGGTCTCCGCTCCACAGGTGCGATGCCAGGCCCCCCTCCCCCTCCTTTGCAGGTGCGAGATTTTTCTCGCATCTGCGAGACCGCAAGTGCGGTCCTCGAGCCGCAGGTGCGAAAAACCTGTAGGCAGTGAGGTTGTTTTAAAACACGGGAATTCACCATTTTTGATCATTTCACTTCATCCTCGGGCGATTTTAGAGCTTGCAAAAGAGACAAACGACCTAGCTACTGTAAGGTAAGTAATTCCTACACTAAACTTCGTTTAATACCTGAATTATTAGGTAGATTAACACATTAATTAGTAGAAATCATGGGTTAGAGTGAAAACCTAGGTTTTTATGAAAATGAGAGAATTTCCAAAGGTTATGAAATCATGCGAAAACTATGTAATGTCGATCCTTAGGCTATGGGTGAGTGTTTCCTTCGAAACCTTTTGGAATCCGAGCATGGGGGCCCGAGGGTGTATTTTGGGATTTTTCAATTTAGGTTGAAACAATCATTTAAGTAGAGGAATTTCATACTTTTGAGTATAGATTTATTTATTTATGAAATATTTGATTAGTTTCGAGTCCTTGGGAGACGAATTTGGAGTTTTGGGCGCGTTCTTGATCTGGAAGGTAGACTTGACACGAGGTGAGTCTCCTTTCTAACCTTGTAAGAGGGAATTGTCCCACAGGTAAATGTAAATGATTGAATATCTTTAATTGCGGGGGCTACACACGCACGAAGTGATGATAGTCCGTGCGTAGCTACTATTATGTTATGTCGGGTAGTTTTAGGATTCACAAGCCTGCTTTATGTGCCGTATCTATAATCTTAGATGTTAATTTAAACTGCCTAATATCCTTGAACTATTAAATGATATCTAGGAGGTTACATTCTGAAATTATTATTGAATCCTTTTTCCTGTAAGTATATCCTCTATTGAATTCCTGATATCCTGTTAATTATGTGTATGTATACGGGTACCCACTTCGCACGTATGATTCGCGAGCGGGGTAGCCCTACTATTATGTCAACCGCGCCGCATGTTCGATTCACGAGCTGTGTAATAGATGCATCTATGGTTCGAGTCGTTCGACCCTTCGGCAGTGCACATTTATTTTTGTGTCGTATCAGCCGTACGTTCATGGCATATCATGTATTGTTTGGGTGTTATGTGAATGTGTGTCTATTGAATATCATGAAAAAGGAGAACTAGGTAATTTATATTCTAGAGAACTTGACACGTAAAGGTAGTTGTAAATGTTATTTGATGCTCATGTCTTCATTATTATTCATGACTGCTATTCTTGCTAGCCTTACATTTAAACTATATTATTTTGACCCTAGTAAGTATCACGTCGACTTCTCGTCACTACTTCTTCGAGATTAGATGGGATACTCACTGGGTACATATTGTTTATGTTTTAATGCTACACTTCTATACTTAATTGTACAGGTCCTGAGGCAGGTGCATCTGGGTATCAGTCCGGAGCTCGTCCCTGACTTGTACTTGGTTTGGACTTCTCGGTGAGCTACTTTCCTTGACGTCTTCTAGCAGCACCTTGGGGTTTTCTTTCTTTTTGTTATATCTGTCTATATTTCCGTCAGACAGTAGGGCAGACTTGTATTCCTTTGGATTCTCATTCTACTAGATGCATGTAAACTTGTGACACTAGTTCCTGGCACACACGTAGTAGACATTATATTTTTGGACTCTAAATATAAATTATGACTTTTATGGCTATTTCTGTTTAAAAATGGCCTAAGTTGTCCGTTTTACTTAATGTCTTAAATTTGAATTTAGTAAGTGACAGAAATGTTTTTGGTAAATTAAATGAAACTCACTAGTAAATTGATGTTGGCATGCCTTACTTCGATGTTGGGAATCATTGCGACCTGATTTAGGATTTGGGTCATGACAACATGGTATCAGAGCTCTAGGTTCACATATGTGTCACAAGTTACGGGCAAACCCAATAGAGTTTTGCGGATCAGTATAGAGACATCTGTATTTATCTTCGGGAGGCTATAGGGTGTTAGGAAATCTCTCTTTATTCATCTTCTATCGTGCAATTGATGGTATACTAAATCTCACTCTTCTATTCTCTCATAGATGGTGAGGACGCACATAGCTGACGTTCCAGACCCGGGAAGGGCCGCTACCCCCGTCATCCGAGGCCGTGGCAGAGGACGGGGGAGGGAACCGACCCGAGGTAGGGGATGAGGGCGTCCCAGAGCTGTACCCATTGCACCCCCAGCAGATCCAGTGGAGGATCCCATCACTGAGGAGCAAGGCGAGGTGTCCGCAGCAGATCCTGCCCCTTTGGACTTTATGACGGTGCCAGGATTTCAGGAGGTCATGGGCCGTATGATGCGATTCATGGACACCATGACTCATGCTGGTTTATTTCCAGCGAATCCTACTACATCTCAGGCGGGAGGGGGAGCGCAGAGCCCTACTACCCAGGCTGCGAGACATGCATCAGCAGTATATCAGACCCCGGGTAGACTGCTTGTGGGCGGGGCCCAGCCAGTAGAAGCAACACCCGAGCCCAGACCAGCTACGGACGATGATCCGTAGAAGCTATTGGATAGATGGACCAGATTGCACCCTCCTATCTTCGGAGGTGAGCGTCACGAGGACGCACATGACTTTATTTATAGGTGCAGGGACAAACTGCATAATATGAGGATACTAGAGTCCCACGTAGTTGATTTCACTACCTTCTAGTTAGAGGGCAGGGCCCGCAGATGGTGACAGTCCTATATACTCGGCAGGTCGGCAGATTCTCCTCCCCTCACTTGGGAGCAGTTCACTCAGTTGGTCCTGGACAGATATTCAGAAGTCCTTGGCTGACTACGAGGCTAGGTTTTCTGAGCTGTCTCGTCATGCCCTCATGATACATCCTACTGATGCAGAGAGAGTGCGGAGATTCGTAGCTGGGTTGCGCTCAGGTATTAGGGCCAACATGGCCCGAGAGGTGGAGATGGGCACTCCCTATCAGCTTGTGGTCGAGATTGCTCGCCGGATTGAAGGTTATCGATCGAGGGGCAGAGAGCAGAGTCAGAAGGATAAGAGAGCTAGATTCTATGGGGATTTCAGAGGTGCTCCAGCCAGGGGCAGAAATCAGTTCGGTAGGGGCCAGCCTAGTAGGCCTCCATATTCAGTACCCCCACCACCTCCACGAGGTATCCCAACGAGGCCTTATTTCAGCGCCATGCCAGAGGATTCTTACCGCCTGCCAGCTATTTAGGGTTCCTCCGGCGGATATTCCGGTCATCAGGGGTCTTCCAGTCCCTATTTCAGTGCTATTCCCCTAGTTGTATGTTTCCTATAGTTTTGACTTCGTTGTCTCTATCAATCATGAACTCTCCAGTTATCATAAATATCTCTCAAGCAATTATGATAATTTACTAGACGCACTCTCTCAAGCTACGCTAGCTAGATTCACATTACAGTTCTCTTTAGATTGCACCCGAGGTATCATTATCTCTAATCCAACCTCTAAACCCTTGGTTATGACTCTCGCCTATACTCCGGGAGTGATGTTGTTCAAAAAACTACCTAAATATGAACTCTCTCTCAAGCAGATACATAATAAAGAGGAACAACTAATTGATGTCCTTTCAATCAACTACAACAAGAACGTAGTTGAACAAATAGAGATTAACAACCAAATCAAAACTATATTAATATAACAACGAGTTCATCCCCAACGGGTTCCACCAAAACCTTAGGTTAAAAGATTTAGCTACTCATAACAATGATAAAAAGTACAAAAGAATTCATGAACAATATAAAATAGGAAGAAGAAGGAAAAACTCGTAGAAGAATTCCCCCGGCTTGCTCCTCTTGTGTCTCTGCCTCCTTAGGTCGAATTTGTGTCCAAAATATGTCCAATACCCTAAAAATAACGTTCTCCCATGTATATATACCAAGTAGGGTCGGTCCCAAATAATTATATCTTCTCCTATGCGAAAAAGGACAAGTTTCCAGGCCGCCACTAGCACGGCCGCGCTAATCTCGCGCTAGTGGATTTTTATTCTGCCCCAGTCCGCGTCAGGTCTGCAGTCGCAGTTGCGATCACATTTTTGTCCCTCTTACGTTTGGAATTGGGAAAAACGTAAAATATGAAAGTTGTATCCCTTTGCGTTAGCTTTCCAACCATATATTATATAGCACAAATGGAGTTTGGAGCAGAAAGTTCTGTCCATTTTACTAGACAGTGCATAATATGTCTCTTCGAGTCTTCGTTTGTTCTCAACTATCAAATTTGACCCCCGAACATGATCCCGGCTTAATTTCTCAAGCTTTTACTCAAACTTCAAAGCTCCAAATCACTTTAATTCATTCCATAACCTCTATATAGATCGAAATCACTCCTACAAGGCATAAAACACACAGTTAGTGCAAAACACTAGCGATTAAAGCTCAAACTCAATTAAAGTGCAGTAAACTAGAGTGTAATAAGCGACTAAAATACGTAATTATAGCCTATCATCAACACCCCACACTTAAACCATTGCTCGTCCTCGAGCAATCAAACTACACTTTATATAGACACGACCTTTTTAAGCAATTCTCGTAACTCATCATACCAAGAATATTTAAAATAGACTAAGCACGAAAGCGTAAGNAATCAAGTGCCCTCGCACAACAAAAGAGAGTAGTTCCACACAATAAAATTTTAAGAACACATAGGAACTTAAAATAGAAAGAATTCACTCACTCTCAGAATAACATTCATGTTCCACAAAAGATGCACCATAGGCTTGCCCGTAGTGTACTACTCTACTAATCGAGTTCATTCAGTCTAGGATCAAGTAGGACTTTATTTGGTTGTAATGTAGGCTGCGGGACGGGTAGGATATATTTAGATATAAGAGTGACTACACCTCCCTAAGCACTTTAATACATATACTTTAACATTCAAACTCCATACTTATGTCAAACCAAACTCCGCCTTCTCATCAATGTATTCTACCCCATACTTATTTAAGCACAATTACATCAAGAGTCACCACTAATCAAGGCTATAGATTTTTTTTCACAACAATACAACTATTTTTTTCTTCCCTTTTTTTTCCAAGCGACTCTTACTTTTTCAAAACAGTGCACCTTTCTTATTTCATTAGTTCCACTCAAAAGCTAAACCAACCACCCCACACTTTAACCTTTACACAGTTCATAACAATTCAAGTGCTTATGAGAGGTTAAAAGATTCAAATAGATAGTCCATTCAAACAATTGGGTAAGGCTTGTAATGTGGTTGCCAAAGAAATAGGATTACAGACTCAAAGGGGTTAACCACGATACGTAACAATTAGGCGGGTAAAATATACATACTGGCTCAACAAAGAAACGCCTTTATCACTTCCAAGACTGAACTAAACTACTATTTCGCTTTGCAAACACACGGTGCAATTTCTAGGCATCAAATGCAATGCACACAATAACACTCAAACCTCACACACACATGGCACATAACTCACTCAGGATTGGATTCATAGACACTCTAGTCAAAGCACTTAAGAAAATTTAAAATCATACAATTTAAGGTACTTATACAAGAGTCAAAAACTGAGCCTAAGCGTCACAACCAAAGTACTCACTATTCTCAAGGCATAACAAAGTCAATACTTCAATTAAAAACACAACACAATGGCTCCTCTTCCTAAAAAAAAAACTAACTACCCGGTTCAAACAAAACCCTTGGAAAAGAACCGCGACATAAAGAAAAACCAAGGGGGAATTGCTACACTACCTAACAAAAGAAAATCTTTTTTTTTTAGACTTAAATCCCTCAAGAAAATTGTCTAATAGATCCATCATCGGGAAAAGTCCAATTTTTCTATTTCTGTAAAAAAAAATATTCCATTAAACTGACACAACTCAAATAGCATAGAAAGTCACAGAGACAATCTCCTCACCCCACACTTAAAATTGTGCATTGTCCCCAATTCACACCCATACATACATGAGGGTAAAAGAAACTCCCTGGTAGGCCAAAGGCCGAAGCACTAGCAGCTCATGGGGTACTCAGACTTCTCCCAGGCTTGGTCCTTCGTGCGGGTACCTCACACTTAGTTCCAACCATTTGGTTTGCTATAGTATCCTTCCAATGGATTTGCATTCCATGCTACTAAAAACTCAAAATTCGACACTACAAGAATAATACACTAAAAAAAAACAAACTAAAATAGAAACATAAAAATAAAGCTGGGTTGCCTCCCAACAAGCGCTTGATTTAACGTCGCGACACGACGCGAATCACTTTTTGCCTCCACTTTGAACTTATGAATTGGACCCCAAGTTTTGATTCAAGCTTATGATTATGGTCATGGGGCGGTGGAACGAATCTAACTGGCCCAAGGAAATAATGTAGTATTCTGCACTCCTTGGCCTTTGTATGAGGTATGTAATCCTGACTTTCTGGCAAGAAGAATTCCAGAATATATGCACCTTGTTCCTTATTCATTGACTCCTCAATCGGCTCAGATGACTCTATTTGCATATCTNGAGTGTTGGGGTTCCACTTTGGACCCCTCCATTGGCACCTCAATTTCCATCTCTAATGCACACTGCTCCTGGCTACTATCCATAATATTGGCATATTGAGCATTAAAAGCTTCAACTAGTTGACTCGCTTGAGCCTCCAAGTTCCGAATAGTTGTATCTTTCCTTTTTACCCGCTGTAGTAACTCATCATTTTGTTCCACAAGGAACTTCATCATATCCTCGATCTTTTTCAGGTCATCATCCCTGGGTTCTTTGTTCCTATTAACTTCACAAGAAAAAGAAGAACCATCAAAGTAAGGGGTTGGGGGAAAATAAGAAATATAAGCACAACTATGAAAGTGACCATCTTGACCACCACACATATCACACACATTCCACACATAATATTGAGTTGGTGCACATAACTCGCTCTCGTGAATATTTTGATAATTTTGTCCTGGGTGATTTCCTCCACAGTATGCATAACAATGATCAAAAGTAGAATTACCAACATCCAAATTCTCATAATTCCATGATGCCATATTTTATTTTTCAAATTAACAAATAAAACTAAAATAAAGAAAATAAAAATCAAATACTGAAAAAGTTAATAATTCAAACTTGAAACCGAGCAATATGTATATCTACAGCTACACATCAAAATTTCAATGTATAGATTGAAAGTGAAGAAAATTGATACACTAAGATTTTTTGTATTTCTTCCAACTACAAATGATAATACCGTTAATTCCCCGGCAACGACGCCAAAATTTGATCACGCTCAACTGTGTCTTCTAAAAAGACTAAGCGGGCGTTGCAAATATAATCTGAATATTTAGCCCAGAGTCGAATCCCACAGGGAATTAACCTATCAATTGTTGTTGTTAGAGTACTAGATTCTCAATAATCAACTTTTCCAAAAGTTATGAATATTACTTGGTGTTATTTTTACTACTACAGCTGAACAGAATTAAGAAAACTAAGATTAACTAACATGAAGTTGTAAACAATTGGATTAAAGGTCTAAGGTAATGGTTTTCCCCGTTGTTGATTCCCCTAGTTGTATGTTTCCTATAGTTTTGACTTAGTTGTCTCTATCAATCATGAACTCTCCAGTTATCATAAATCTCTCTCAAGCAATTATGATAATTTACTAGACGCACTCTCTCAAGCTACGCTAGCTAGATTCACATTACAGTTCACTTTAGATTGCACCCGAGGTATCGTTATCTCTAATCCAACCTCTAAACCCTCGGTTATGACTCTCGCCTATACTCCGGGAGTGATGTTGTTCAAACAACTACCTAAATATGCACTCTCTCTCAAGCAGATACATAATAAATAGGAACAACTAATTGATGGCCTTTCAATCAACTACAACAAGAACGTAGTTGAACAAATAGAGATTAACAACCAAATCAAAACTATATTAATATAACAACGAGTTCATCCCTAACGGGTTCCACCAAAACCTTATGTTAAAAGATTTAGCTACTCATAACAATGATAAAAACTACAAAAGAATTCATGAACAATGTAAAATAGGAAGAAGAAGGAAAAACTCGTAGAAGAATTCCCCCTCCTTGCTCCTCTTGTGTTTCTGCCTCTTTAGGTCGAATTTGTGTCCAAAATATGTCCAATCCCCTAAAAATAACGTTCTCCTATGTATATATACCAAGTAAGGTTGGGCCCAAACAATTATACCTTCTTCTACGCGAAAAAGGACAAGTTTCCAGGCTGCCACTAGCGCGGCCGCGATAATATCGTGCTAGAGGTCGCGCTAGTGGGGTTTTATTCTGCCCTAGTCCGCGTCAGGTCTGCAATCGCAGTTGCGATCGCATTTTTGACCCTCTTACGTTTGGAACTGGGAAAAACGTAAAACATGAAAGTTGTATCCCTTAACCATATATTATATAGCCCAAATGGAGTTCGGAGAAGAAAGTTCTATCCATGTTACTAGACAGTGCATAATATGTCTCCTCGAGTCTTCGTTGTTCTCAACTATCAAATTTTACCCCCGAACATGATCCCGGCTTAATTCCTTGAGCTTTTACTCAGACTTCAAAGCTCCAAATCACTTAAATTCATTTCATAACATCTATATAGCTCTAAATCACTCCTACAAGGCATAAAACACACAGTTAGTGCAAAACACTAGCTATTAAAGCTCAAACTCAATTAAAGTGCAGTAAACTAGAGTGTAGTAAGCATATAAAATACGTAATTATAGCCCATCATCAGTTATCGATCGAGGGGCAGAGAGCAGAGTCAGCATGATAAGAGAGCTAGATTCTATGAGGATTTCAGAGGTGCTCCAGCCAGGGGTAGAAGTCAGTTCGGTAAGGGCCAGTCTAGTAGGCCTCCATATTCAGTACCCCCACCACCTCCATGAGGTATCCCAACGAGGCTTTATTTCAGCGCCATGCCGGAGGGTTCTTACCGCCCTCCAGCTATTCAGGGTTCCTCCGACGGATATTTCGGTCATCAGGGGTCTTCCAGTCCCTATTTCAGTGCTATGCCAAAGAGTTCGTACTGCCCTCCAGCTATTCAGGGTTCTTCTTCAGGGCATCAGGCCATGGTACCAAGGGTATGTTATGAGTGCGGGGATCTCGGCCATATTAAGAGGACTTGTCCCAGGCTTCGGGGCAGCAGTGCAGTAGGGTTACCAGCCTATGAGTTCAGCACCAGCGGTCCGGCCACCCAGAGGTGGAGGACATGCTGGTAGGGGTCGTCCTAGAGGTGAAGGCAAGACAGGGGGAGCACATACAACTTCTGTTCATGCTAGTGGAGGTCAGTCTTCCGATGCGCCCGCCAGGTTCTATGCTTTCCCGTCCAGACCAGCTGCAGTAGCCTCAGATGCCATGATCATATGTATTATATTAGTATGTGGTAGAGATGCATCGATATTGTTTGATCCAGGATCCACTTATTCATATGTGTCACCCTTGTTTGCTCATTTCTTGGATATTCCTCATGAGTCATTGGGTACTCCTGTTTATTTGTCCACTCATGTGGGAGATTCTGTGATTGTGAACTAGATTTATCGGTCCTGTGTGGTTACATTCTGTGGGTTCGAGACCAGAGCTGACCTCCTGTTGCTTGATATGGTTGATTTTTAGGTCATCCTGGGCATTGATTGGCTATCTATTTATCATGTTGTTCTAGATTGCCATGCCAAGACTATTACTCTAGCCATGCCCGAGTTGCCGAGATTGGAGTGGAGAGGTTCCTCAGTTAGTGCAGCTAGTTGGGTTATTTCTTTCCTGAAGGCTCGACATATGGTCGAGGAGGGTTGTTTGGCTTATCTTGCTTATGTGAGGGACACCACCGCTGAGTCTCCGGCGATTGATTCAATGCTAGTAGTTCGAGAGTTTGTGGATGTATTCCCTTCAGACCTTCCGGGCATGCCACAAGATCATGACATTGATTTCTACATTAACTTAGCTCCAGGCACCCAGCCTATATCTATTCCCCCATACCATATGGCTCCGAAGGAATTGAAAGAACATCTTGAGGAGTTGTTGGCTAAGGGGTTTATCAGACCGAGCGTGTCGCCTTGGGGTGCTCCAGTGCTATTTGTGAAGAAGAAGGATGGGACTATGTGGATGTGTATTGATTACCGCCAGCTGAAAAAGGTCACCATCAAGAACAAGTACCCGTTGCCGCGTATCGATGATTTGTTTGACCAGTTGCAGGGTGCGCGTGTGTTTTCTAAGATTGACCTGAGATCGGGGTACCATCAGCTGAAGATTCGGGACTTGAATGTTCTGAATACTGCCTTTCGTACGAGATATGGTCATTATGAGTTCCTGGTGATGTCCTTCGGCTTGACTAGTGCCCCAGCAACATTTATGGACTTGATGAACAGGGTGTTCAGGACTTATATTGATTCTTTTGTCATTGTCTTTCTTGATGAAATTCTGATTTACTCACGTAGTCTGGGGGAGCACGAGCAGCATTTGAGAGTTGTGCTCAAGACTTTGCGAGAACAAAAGCTGTATGCTAAGTTCTCCAAGTGTGAGTTTTGGTTGGATTCTGTGGCGTTCTTGGGACATGCGGTATCCGGAGAGGGTATCAAGGTTGATCATAAGAAGATTGATGCAGTTCAGAGTTGGCCACACTCTACTTCAACTACGGAGATCAGGAGCTTCTTGGGTCTAGCAGGTTATTATCGCCGATTTGTGGAGGGTTTTTCATCCATTGTAGCTCCTCTGACTAGATTGACTCAGAAGAATGCCCCGTTTTGATGTTCCGACGAGTGTGAGGCGAGCGTTCAGAAGTTCAAGACAACATTGACTTCAGCACCAGTACTAGTATTGCCTTCCGGTTCAGGGATGTATACAATTTATTGTGATGCTTCGCGCATTGGTTTGGGATGTGTGTTGATGCAGGAGGGGCGAGTTATTGCATATGCTTCGCGTCAACTGAAGGTTCATGAGAAAAATTATCCTGTGCACGATTTGGAGTTGGCGGCGATTGTTCATGCTCTTAAGATTTGGAGGCACTATTTGTATGGGGTGTCTTGTGAGGTTTATACAGACCACCGCAGCTTGCAGCACTTGTTCAAGCAGAGGGATCTCAATTTGAGGCAGCGCAGGTGGCTTGAGTTGCTGAAGGATTATGACATCGCCATTCTTTATCATCCGAGTAAGGCAAATGTGGTAGCAGATGCCTTGAGCAGGAAGGCGAAGAGAATGGGTAGCTTGACTTATATTTCAGCGGAGGAGAGACCTCTAGCTTTGGACATTCAGTCCTTGGCTAATCGTTTGGTGAGGTTGGACCTTTCAGAGCCAAGACGAGTTTTTGCACGTGTGGTTGCTCAGTCATCATGATTGGGGGAGATCAGAGCTCGGCAGTTTGATGACCAACACTTGGTGGCTCTCCAGGAGACACTAGTGCAGGGTGGTGCTAAGGAGGTTTCTATCGGTGAGGATGGTATTATGAGGCTTCAGGGTCACTTATGTGTCCCTAATGTTGATGGCACGAGGGAGAGGATTCTAGAGGAGTCTCACAGTTCACGGTATTCTATTCATCCGGTGCTACGAAGATGTATCGTGACTTGAAGCAGCATTTCTGGTGGAGGCGGATGAAGAAAGACATAAATGAGTATGTGGCTAGATGTCTAAATTGCCAGCAGGTTAAGTATGAGCACCAGAGGCCAAGAAGCCTACTTCAGCAGATGCCTATACCTGAGTGGAAATGGGAGCGCATCACTATGGACTTCGTAGTTGGGTTGCCTCGGACCTTACGGAAGGTTGATGCGGTTTGGGTCATTGTGGAAAGGTTGACCAAGTCGACGCATTTCATTCCAGTAGCTACTACTTATACTTCAGCGAGGTTTCCCCAGATCTACATTCAGGAGATAGTTCGGTTGCACGGTGTGTCGGTGTCCATTATACCAGATCGAGGTTCTCAGTTCACCTCGCACTTCTAGAGAGCATTGCAGAGTGAGTTAGGCACCCGGTTAGAGCTTAGCACAACATTCCACCCTCAGACCGACGGGCAGTCAGAGCAGACAGTTCAGATATTGGAGGACATGCTCAAGTCATGTGCGATTGACTTTGGAGGTCAGTGGGACCAGTTCTTGCCTTTGGCCGAGTTTGCTTATAATAATAGTTATCAGTCCAGAATTGAGATGGATCCATTTGAGGCCTTGTATGGTCGGCGATGTCGTTCTCTTATCGGGTGGTCTGAGCCTGCAGAGGCTAAGTTATATGGCACCGACCTGGTGAAGGATGCCTTAGAGAAAGTGAAGCTGATTTAGGAAAGGCTTCGCACAACACAATCCAGACAGAAGAGTTACGTGGATCAGAAGGCGCGTGATGTATCATTTATGGAAGGAGAGAAGGTTCTGTTGAAAGTCTCGCTGATGAAGGGTATTATAAGGTTTGGGAAGAAGGTCAAGTTGAGCCCAAGGTTTATAGGTCCATTCGAGGTGTTGAGGCGAGTCAGAGAGGTTGCTTATGAGCTTGCTTTACCTTCGAGTTTATCAGGAGTTTATCCGGTCTTTCATGTGTCCATGCTCCGGAGATACCACACCGACTTCTCTCACGTGATATATTTCAGCACCATTCAGTTAGATGAGAAGTTGGACTACGAGGAGGAGCCACTTGCTATTATTGACAGGTAGGATCGCCAGTTGAGGTCCAAGAGGGTTTCCGCCGTAAAGGTCCAGTGGAGGGGCCAACCAGTCGAGGAGGCAACTTGGGAGTCCGAGGAGGACATGCGGAGAATATCCACACCTATTCAATACTTCAGGTATGATTCTAGACCCGTTCGAGGACGAACGTTTGTTTAAGAGGTGGAGAATGTAACGACCCGACCAGTCATTTTGCGTTTTAGGACCCCGTGTCCCTAAATGAGACTTCTCGTAGTTTGTTTTACTGATATATGACTTGTGGGGACGGTTGGTTCGGGATTTGGAGGAGTTTGGAGTGGTATAGGAACACTTGGTTCCTTAAGGTTGGCCTTAAAGGCCAAGTTTGGCTTCGGTCAACATTTTTGGTAAATGACCTCGGAATCGAGATTCGACGGTTCCGGTAGGTTCATATGATGATTTGGGACTTTGGCGTATGTTCGGAACGGGTTTTGGATGACCCAAGAGCGTTTCAACGCCAAATAGTGAAATTAGAGTTTCCTTAAGTTCAAATTGAGGTTTGGAACTTGTTTTTGTGCTTTGAGGTCCAACAAAATTTCGAGACCTGGAATAGTTCCGTTATGTCATTTATGACTTGCTCGCAAAATTTGGTGTCATTACGAGTAATATAGGTAGGTTCGGCGCATTGTTAGCAAATTCTAGAACTTAAAGTTCTTAAGTTTGATCCAATAGGTTTTGGGGTGTGTTGTTTAGATTTAGCGTTGTTTTGGACATTCCGAAGGCTCGATCAAGTCCGTATAATGATTTAGGACTTGTTGTTATATTTGGACAGGGTCTCGGGTGGGCCCAGATTCCATTTGGGCATTGAGCGAGGCAAAAACCAGCATAACATGACTGCTGGTGCACCAGATCCGGTGCGACCGCACCTACGGAGGGCTAGCCGCAGGTGTGAGACCGCTTCTGCGATCCCAGTCTCGCTGGTACGACCCCTAGGTGGAGTTGCCTATTTTCGCAGGTGCGGTCTTCGTTCCGCAGGTGCGATACAAGGCCCCCCTCCCCCTCATCCGCAGGTGCAAGATTTTTCTCGCATCTGCGAGACCGCATGTGCGGTCCTCGAGCCGCAGGTGCGAGAACCCTGTAGGCGGTGAGGTTTTTTTAAAACACAGGAATTCACCATTTTTGATCATTTCACTTCATCCTTGGGCGATTTTAGAGCATGCAAAAGAGACAAACGACCTAGCTACTGTAAGATAAGTAATTCCTACCCTAAACTTAGTTTAATACTTGAATTCTAAGGTAGATTAACACCTTAATTAGTAGAAATCATGGGTTAGAGTGAAAACCTAGGTTCTTATGAAAATAAGAGAATTTCCAAAGAATTATTTATGAAATCATGCGAAAACTATGTAATGTCGATCCTTAGGCTATGGGTGAGTGTTTCCTTCATAGATTTCCGGAATCCAAGCATGTGGGCCCAGGGGTGTATTTTGAGATTTTCAATTTAGGTTGAAACAATCATTTAAGTAGAGTAATTTCATACTTTTGAGTATAGATTGATTTATTTATGCAATATTTTATCAGTTTTGAGTCCTTGGGAGACGAATTTGGAGTTTCAGGCGCGTTCTTGATCCGGAAGGTAGACTTGACACGAGGTGAGTCTCCTTTCTAACCTTGTAAGAGGGAATTTTCCCCATAGGTAAATATAAATAATTGCATGTCTTTAATTGCGGGGGATACGCACGCACGAAGTGACGAGAGTCCGTGCCTAGCTACTATTATGTTATGTCGGGTAGTTTTAGGATTCACAAGCATGCTTTATGTGCCGTATC
>ML274362.1:5732-33970 GCA_005239495.1 Nicotiana undulata | reverse complement strand
GATATGATTGTTTGGTGGGATCGGGTTGCGCGCCGCAATAGGAGGGATAAGGGTGATATGTGAAAAGTGATAAGGGTGTGATGTGATTGTCCGGTAGGATCGGGTTGCACGCCGCAACAGAAACACAACAAATGATTATGATTGTCCGATGGGACCGGATTGCACGCCGTAACAAAAAAATAATATATAATTGTGATGGACAGGTGGGATCGGGTTGCGCGCCGCAACAGAAGAAATAAGGGTGAAATATTGAGAAGGGACAAGGGTGGAATTGCGATTGTGATTGTGATGAAGTGGAAATTGTGGAACTTCCATTGTGTATCTTTCTATATCTTGTGCAGTGATTGTGTGACTCTCTGTCTGTCTCTTGCCTGTGCGTTATTGAGTTTACTTAGAGTAAAGTTTGTTCATACATACCAGTACAATTCAAATGTACTGACGTCCCTTTGCCGGGGGCGCTACATTCTTGTGATGATTGTAGGTGGTTCTATAGCAGGTACTCCAGCCCACCGACAGTAGTGCCTCCTCTACGTCCTATCAGCTGTTTTGGTGAGCCCCTCTCCTCTCGGGGCCCAGTGTGGTTCATGCCACCTCTTCTTCCGGATTTTTATTTTGGTATTTGTGTAAGGTATAGCCGGAGCCTTGTTACCGGCAAGTGTTATATAACTCCTTCGTACTTTTAGAGGCTCCGTAGACAGGAAATGTGGGTTATGTACATATGTATTTTGGGCACTATAACTTGTAGACCACGTAAAGTAAAACTGTGTGTTATGTATATTTTGTAAGTATTGTACCACATGTGAGCAATAACAGAAATCTAGAATTTATTTTCAGATTGTAAGAATGTGTTGTAATTATAATTGAATAATGTACATGGGAATCTCAGAATAATACGTGGGATGGAAAAAGGAATCCAGGTCCGCTTGACTGGGGCTACCCGGTCGAGCGCCGGTCGTGCCCCTCGGTTTTGGGGCGTGACACCACTCCATCGTTGATTCCAACTTAATCTGACGACTTTCCAACATAGGGTCCCGCTCCCTAGTTGATGCCAACATAACCTGATGACTTTCTAACATAGGGTCCCACTCCATAGTTGAGGCCAACATAACCTGACTTTCCAACATTGGGTCCTACTCCCTAGTTGAAGCCAGCATAACCTGATGACTTTCTAACATAGGGTACCACTTCCTAGATAATGCCGGCATAACCTCATGACTTTCCAACGTAGGCTCCCACTCCCTAGTTGATGCCAGAAAAAACTTATGACATTCCAACGTAGGGTCCCACTCCCTAGTTGATGCCACCATAACCTGATGACTTTCCAACATAGGATCCTAATCTATAGTTGATGCCAGCATAACCTGACAACTTTCAAACATAAGGTCCCACTCCCTAGATGATAGAGGCATAACATGATGGCTTTCCAAGGTAGGCGCCCCATCCCTAGTTAATGCTAGTATAACCTGATGCTTTTCCAACATCGACTCCCACTCCCTAGTTGATGCCGCATAACCTGATGACTTTCCAACATAGGTTCCTGCACCCTAGTTGATGCCAACATAACCTGATGACTTTCCAACATAGGACCCCATTCCCTAGTTGATGCCCACATAACTTGACCACTTTCTAACATAAGGTCTCACTCTATAGTTGATGCCAGCATAACCTGACGACTTTACAACATAGGGTCCCACTCCGAAGTTGATGCCAGCATAACCTTATTACTTTCCAACATAGGGTCCCGCCCCCTAGATGATGCCGACATAACAATATTACTTTCCAACGTAGGCTCCCACTCCCTAGTTGATGCCAGCATAACCTGCTGACTTTCCAACATAGGGTCCCACTCCCTAGTTGATGCCAGCATAAATGGATGACTTTCCAACATAGGGTCCTACTCCCTAGTTGATGCCAACATAACCTGATGACTTTCCAACGTAAGGTCCCACTCCCTAGTTGATGCCACCAAAACCCGATGACTATCCAACGTAGGGTCCCACTCTATAGTTGATGCCAGCATAACCTGCTGACTTTCCAACATACGATCCAACTCCCTAGATGATGGCAGCTTAACATGATGACTTTCAAAAGTAGGCTCCCACTCCCTAGTGGATGCCAGCATAACCTAATGAGTTTCCAACGTAAGGCCTATCTCCCTTGTTGATGCCAGCATAACCGGATGACTTTCCAACATAGGGTCCCACTCCATCGTTGATTCCAGCATAACTTGACGACTTTCCAACATAGGGTCCCACCCATCATTTATTCCAGCATAACCTGACAACTTTCCAACATAGGGTCCCACTCAATAGTTGATGCCAGAATAACCCGACGACTTTCCAACATTGGGTCCCACTCCCTAGTTTAAGCGAGCATATTCTGATGACTTTCCAACATAGGTTACCACTACATAGATGATGCCGACATAACCATATTACTTTCCAACGTAGGCTCCCACTCCCTAGGTTATGCCAGCATAACCTGATGACTTTCCAACATAGGGTCCCGCTCCCTAGTTGATGCCAGCATAAATTGATGACTTTCCAACATAGGGTCCTACTCCCTAGTTGATGCCAGCATAACCTGATGACTATCCAACATTGGGTACTACTCCCTAAATGATGCCGGCATAACCTGATGACTTTCCAGCATAGGCTCCCACTCCCTAGTTGATTCCAGAATAAACCTGATGACTTTCCAACGTAGGGTCCAACTCCGTAGTCTATATCAGCATAACCTGACGACTTTCCAACACAAGGTTACACTCCCTAGTTGATTCCACCATAACCTGATGACTTTCCAACATAGTATCCCACTCTATAGTATATGCCAGCATAACCTGATGACATTCAAACATACGGTCCCACTCCCTAATTGATGCCAGCATAACCTGACGACTTTACAACATGTCCCATTCCCCAGATGATAGAGGCATAACATGATAGCTTTCCAAGGTAGGCGCCCCCTCCCTAGATTATTCTAGTATAACCTGATGCCTTTCCAACATCGGCTCCCACTCCCTAGTTGATGCCGCATAACTTGATGACTTTCCAACAAAGGGTCCTGCATCCTAGTTGATGCAAACATAACCTGATAACTTCCCAACATAGTGTCCCAATCCCTAGTTGATGCCCACATAACTTGACAACTTTCCAACATAGGGTCCCACTCCATAGTTGATGCCAGCATAACCTGATGACTTTACAACATAGGGTCCCACTCTGAAGTTGATGCCAGCATAACCTTATGACTTTCAACCATAGGGCCCCACCCCCTAGATGATGCCGACATAACCATATTACTTTCCAACGTAGGCTCCCACTCCCTAGTTGATGCCAGCATAAATTGATGACTTTCCAACATAGGGTCCTACTCCCTAGTTGATGCCACCATAACCTGCTGACTTTCAAACATATTATCCCACTCCCTAGATGATGCCGGCATAACCTGATGACTTTCCAAAGTAGGCTCACACTCCCTAGTTGATGCCAGCATAACCTGATGACTTTCCAACCTTGGGTCAACCTCCATAGTTGATGCCAACATAACCTGATGATTTTACAATGTAAGGTCCTACTCCCTAGTTGATGCCACCAAACCTGATCACTTTCCAAAATAGGGTCCCACTCTATAGTTGATGCCCACATAACTTGACGACTTTCTAACATAGGGTCTCACTCTATAGTTGATGCCATCATAACCTGACGACTTTACAACATAGGGTCCCACTCCCTAGTTGATGCCAGCATAAATGGGTGACTTTCCAATGTAAGGTCCCAGTCCCTAGTTGATGCCACCAAACCTGACCACTTTCCAAAATAGGGTCCCACTCTATAGTTGATGCCAGCATAACCTGATGACTTTACAACATAGGGTCCCACTCCCTAGTTGATGCCAGCATAAATGGGTGACTTTCAAACATAGGGTCCTACTCCCCAGTTGATGCCAGCATAAATGGGTGACTTTCCAATGTAAGGTCCCACTCCCTAGTTGATGCCACCAAAACCCGATGACTTTCCAACATAGGGTCCCACTCTATAGTTGATGCCAGCATAACCTGATGACTTTCCAACATACGGTCCCACTCCCTAATTGATGCCGGCATAACCTGATGACTTTCAAACATAGGGTCGCACTCCCTAGATGATGCCGACATAACCATATTACTTTCCAACGTAGGCTCCCACTCCCTAGTTGATGCCAGCATAACCTGATGACTTTCCAACATAGAGTCCCACTCCCTAGTTGATGCCAGCAGAAATTGATGACTTTCCAACATAGGGTCCTACTCCCTAGTTGATGCCACCATAACCTGATGACTTTCAAACATATGATCCCACTCCCTTGATGATGCCGGCATAACCTGATGACTTTCCAACATAGAGTCCCACTCCCTAGTTGATGCCAGCATAACCTGATGACTTTCCAACATAGAGTCCCACTCCCTAGTTGATGCCAGCATAACCTGATGACTTTCCAACATAGAGTCCCACTCCCTAGTTGATGCCAGCATAACCTGATGACTTTCCAACATAGAGTCCCACTCCCTAGTTGATGCCAGCATAACCTGATGACTTTCCAACATAGAGTCCCACTCCCTAGTTGATGCCAGCATAACCTGATGACTTTCCAACATAGAGTCCCACTCCCTAGTTGATGCCAGCATAACCTGATGACTTTCCAACATAGAGTCCCACTCCCTAGTTGATGCCAGCATAACCTGATGACTTTCCAACATAGAGTCCCACTCCCTAGTTGATGCCAGCATAACCTGATGACTTTCCAACATAGAGTCCCACTCCCTAGTTGATGCCAGCATAACCTGATGACTTTCCAACATAGGGTCCCACTCCCTAGTTGATGCTAGCAGAAATTGATGACTTTCCAACATAGGGTCCTACTCCCTAGTTGATGCCACCATAACTTGATGACTTTCAAACATATGATCCCACTCCCTAGATGATGCCGGCATAACCTGATGACTTTCCAAAGTAGGCTCACACTCCCTAGTTGATGCCAGCATAACTTGATGACTTTCCAACCTTGGGTCCAACTCCATAGTTGATGCCAACATAACCTGATGAGTTTACAATGTAAGGTCCTACTCCCTAGTTGATGCCACCATAACCTGATCACTTTCCAAAATAGGGTCCCACTCTATAGTTGATGCCCACATAACTTGACGACTTTCTAACATAAAGTCTCACTCTATAGTTGATGCCATCATAACCTGACGACTTTACAACATAGGGTCCCACTCCCTAGTTGATGCCAGCATAAATGGATGACTTTCCAACATAGGGTCCTACTCCCTAGTTGATGCCAACATAACCTGATGACTTTCCAACGTAAGGTCCCACTCCCTAGTTGATGCCACCAAAACCCGATGACTTTCCAACATAGGGTCCCACTCTATAGTTGATGCCAGCATAACCTGATGACTTTCCAACATACGGTCCCACTCCCTAATTGATGCCGGCATAACCTGATGACTTTCAAACATAGGGTCGCACTCCCTAGATGATGCCGACATAACCATATTACTTTCCAACGTAGGCTCCCACTCCCTAGTTGATGCCAGCATAACCTGATGACTTTCCAACATAGGGTCCCACTCCCTAGTTGATGCCAGCAGAAATTGATAACTTTCCAACATAGGGTCCTACTCCCTAGTTGATGCCACCATAACCTGATGACTTTCAAACATATGATCCCACTCCCTAGATGATACCGGCATAACCTGATGACTTTCCAACATAGGGTCCTACTCCCTAGTTGATGCCACCATAACCTGATGACTTTCAAACATATGATCCCACTCCCTAGATGATGCCGGCATAACCTGATGACTTTCCAAAGTAGGCTCACACTCCCTAGTTGATGCCAGCATAACTTGATGACTTTCCAACCTTGGGTCCAACTCCATAGTTGATGCCAACATAACCTGATGAGTTTACAATGTAAGGTCCTACTCCCTAGTTGATGCCACCATAACCTGATCACTTTCCAAAATAGGGTCCCACTCTATAGTTGATGCCCACATAACTTGACGACTTTCTAACATAAGGTCTCACTCTATAGTTGATGCCATCATAACCTGACGACTTTACAACATAGGGTCCCACTCCCTAGTTGATGCCAGCATAAATGGATGACTTTCCAACATAGGGTCCTACTCCCTAGTTGATGCCAACATAACCTGATGACTTTCCAACGTAAGGTCCCACTCCCTAGTTGATGCCACCAAAACCCGATGACTTTCCAACATAGGGTCCCACTCTATAGTTGATGCCAGCATAACCTGACGACTTTCCAACATACGGTCCCACTCCCTAATTGATGTCGCCATAACCTGATGACTTTCAAACATATGATCCCACTCCCTAGATGATGCCGACATAACCTGATGACTTTCCAATGTAAGGTCCCACTCTCTAGTTGATGCCACCATAACATGATGACTTTCCAACATAGGGTCCCACTCTATAGTTGATGCCAGCATAACTTGATGACTTTCCAATGTAGGGTCCTACTCCTTAGTTGATACCAGCATAACCTGATGCCTTTCCAACATAGGTTCCCACTGCATATTTGATGCCAGCATAACCTGACGACTTTCCAACATAGGGTCCCACTCCCTACTTGATTCCAGCATAACATGATGACTTTCAAACATATGATCCCACTCCCTAGATGATTCTGGCATAACCTGATGACTTTTTAAAGTAGGCTCACACACCCTAGTTGATGCCAGCATAACCTGATGAGTTTCCAACATAGGGTCCTACTCTCTAGTTGATGCCAACATAACCTGATGACTTTTCAATGTAAGGTCCCACTCCCTAGTTGATGCCACCATAACCTGATGACTTTCCAACATAGGGTCCCACTCTATAGGTGAACCCAGCATAACCTGATGACTTTCCAACATACGGTCCACTCCCTAGTTGATGCCAGCATAACCAGATGCCTTTCCAACATAGGGTTCAACTCCATTGTTGATGCCAGTATAACTAGACGACTTTCCAACATTGGGTCCCACTCCCTAGATGATGTCAACATAAATTGATGACTTTCAAACATATGATCCCACTCCCTAGATGATGTCGGCATAACCTGATGAGTTTCAAAAGTAGGCTCACACTCCATAGTTTATGCCAGCATAACCTGATGACTATCCAACGTAAGGTCTCTCTCCCTTGTTGAATCCAGCAAAACGTGATGACTTTCCAACATAGGGTCCAACTCCCTAGTTGATGCCAGCATGAACTGATGACTTTCCAACATAGGGTCTCACTCCCTAGATGATGCCGGCATAACCTGACGACTGTCCAACGTAGGGTACACTGCCTAGGATATCCCAGCATAATCTGACGACCTTTCAACGTAGGGTCCCCCTCGTTAGGTTATGCCAACATAACCTGACGACTTTCCAACATAAGGTCACACTCCCTAGTTGATGCCAGCAAAACCTGAAGACTTTCAACTATATGCTCCCACTTCGTAGTTCGTGCCAGCATAACCAGATGACTTTCCAACATGGGGTCCCACTCTCAAGTTCATGCTAGCATAACCTGATGTTTTTCCAACGTAGGGTCCCATTCCCTAGTTGATGCCAGCATAACCGAATGAGTTTCCAACATAAGGCTATCTCCCTTGTTGATGCGAGCATAACCTGATGACTTTCCAACATAGCACCCCACTCCCTAGTTGATGCCAGCATAACCTGATGGCTTTCCAACGTAGGGTCCCACTCACTAGTTGATGCCAGCATAACCTGACGACTTTCCAACGTAGGCTCCCACTCCCTAGTTGATGCTAGCATAACCTGATAAGTTTCCAACGTAAGGTCTATCTCCCTTGTTGATGCCAGCATAACCAGACGACTTTCAAACATAGGGTCCCACTCCCTAGATGATAGAGGCATAACATGATGGCTTTCCAATGTTGGCTCCCCCTCCCTAGTTGATGCCAGCATAACCAGACGACTTTCAAACATAGGGTCCCACTCCCTAGATGATAGAGGCATAACATGATGGCTTTCCAATGTTGGCTCCCCCTCCCTAGTTGATGCCGGCATAACCTGACGTCTTTCCAATGTAGGGTACAACTCCCTAGGATATACGAGCATACTCTGACGACATTCCAACGTAGGGTCCCACTCGCTAGGTTACGCCAGAATAGCCTGACGACTTTCCGACATAGAGTCCCACACCCTAGTTGATGCCAGCAAAACCTGATGACTTTCAAACATAGGCTCCCACTCCCTAACTGATGCCAGCAAAACCCGATAACTTTCCAACATAGGGTACCACTCCGTAGTTGGTGCCAGCATAACCAGATGACTTTCTAACGTGGGGTCCCACTCTCAAGTTGATGCCAGCATAACCTGATGTTTTTCCAACGTAGGGTCCCATTCCTTAGGTGTTGCCAGCATAACCGGATCAGTTTCCAACATAAGTCTATCTCACTTGTTAATGCGAATATAACCAGATAACTTTCCAACATAGGGTCCCACTCCCTAGTTGATGCTAGCATAACTTGATGACTTTCCAACATAGGGTCCTACTGCGAAGTTTATGCCAGCATAACCTTATGACTTTCCAACATAGGGTCCCACCCTCTAGATGATACGGACAGAACCATATGACTATCCAACATAGGCTCCCACTCCCTAGTTTATGCCAGCATAACCTGATTACTTTCCTAAGAGGGTCCCACTCCCTAGTTGTTGCCAGCATAACTCGATGACTTTCCAACATAGGGTCCCACCCTCTAGATGATACGGACAGAACCATATGACTATCCAACATAGGCTCCCACTCCCTAGTTTATGCCAGCATAACCTGATTACTTTCCTAAGAGGGTCCCACTCCCTAGTTGATGCCAGCATAACTCGATGACTTTCCAACATAGGGTCCTACTTAGTTGATGCCAACATAACCTGATAACTTTCCAACGTAAGGCCCAACTCCCTAGTTGATGCCACCATAACCTGATGATTTTCCAACATAGAGCCTCACTCTATAGTTGATGCAAGCATAACCTGATGACTTTCCAACATACGGTCCTACTCCTTAGTTGATGCCAGCATAACCTGATGACTTTAAAACATAGGGTCCCACTCCCTAGATGATGGCAGCATAACCTGATTACTTTTCAAAGTAGGCTTCCACACCCTAGTTGATGCCAAAGAAAGCAGCTGGCCCTATGTGTAAAACCTTGTCGCCGGTTGGTAAATAAAAAGGTGGCGCCATTCCCGCTAAATAAAAAGCAATTCTTCATCCAATCTCTGTTCCAGATTCTTGTCTTACCAAGTCACCTTTCTCTTAGGCCGCCACCGCATATGTAAAGAAGGAGCGGAGAAGGAATAACAACCGTTTGACTTTGGCACATGAGGTGGCGGGTTTGGCTAGGTAACATAATGGAAATGTATCGGACTGCAAATCATGGAATGACGGTTCGACCCCGTCCTTGGCCTCGAGGAGTTTCAAAAAAGTCAAATGGAAAAAGTGCCGCCTTTTGATTAGCCTATTTCCAAGAGGGAGAAGGTATTATAGCAAAACCTGATGAGTTTCCAACGTAAGGTCTATCTCCCTTGTTGATGCCAGCATAACCTGATAACTTTCCAACTTAGGGTCCCACTCCATCGTTAATTCCAACTTAACCTGATGACTTTCCAATATAGGGTCCCACTACCTAGTTAATGCCAGCATAACCTGATGACTTTCTAACATAGAGTCCCACTCCATAGTTGAAGCCAGCATAACCTGATGACTTTCCAACATAGGGTACCACTTCCTAGATGATGCCGACATAACCTGATGACTTTCCAACGTAGGCTCCCACTCCCTAGTTGATCCAGAATTACCTGAGGACTTTCCAATGTAGGGTCCCACTCCCTAATTGATGCCATCATAACCTGATGACATTCCAATGTCCAACTCAGTAGTCTTTGCCAGGATAACCTGGCGACTTTCCAACATAAGGTTACACTCCCTAGTTGATGCAACCATAATCTGATGACTTTCAAACATAAGATCCCACTCTATAGTTGATGCCAGCATAACCTGATGACTCTCAAACATACGGTATCACTCCCTAGTTGATGCCAGCATAACCTGAAGACTTTCAAACATAAGGTCCCACTCCATCGTTGATCCCATCCCTAATTAATGCTAGTATAACCTGATGCCTTTCCAACATCCGCTACCACTCCCTAGTTGATGCCGCATAACCTGATGACTTTCAAACATAGGGTCCTGCACCCTAGTTGATGCTAACATAACCTGATGACTTTCCAACATAGGGTCCCACTCCCTAATTGATGCCATCATAACCTTATGACTTTCCAACATAGGGTCCCACCCCCTAGATAATGGCGACATAACCATATTACTTTCCAACGAAGGCTCCCACTCCATAGTTGATGCCAGCATAACCTGATGACTTTCCAACATATGGTCCCACTCCGTAGTTGATGCCAGCATAAATTGATGACTTTCCAACATAGAACTCCCTAGTTGATGAAAACATAACCTGATGACTTTCCAACGTAAGGTCCCACTCCCTAGTTGATGCCACCATACCCAGATGACTTTCCAACATACGGTCCCACTCCCTAATTGATGCCAGCATAACTAGATGACTTTCAAACATAGGGTCCCACTCCCTAGATGATGGCAGCATAACCTGATGACTTTCCAACATAGGGTCCCACTCCCTAATTGATGCCAGCATAACTAGATGACTTTCAAACATAGGGTCCCACTCCCTAGATGATGGCAGCATAACCTGATGACTTTCCAAAATAGGCTCCCACTCCATAGTTGATGCCAGCATAACCTGATGAGTTTCCAACGTAAGGTCTATCTCCCTTGTTGATGCCAGCATAATCTGATGACTTTCCAACATAGGGTCTCAGTCCATCGTTGATTCTAACATAACCTAACGACTTTCAAACATAGGGTCCCACTCCCTAGTTGATGCCAGCGTAAGCTGATGACTTTCCAACATACGGTCCCACTCCCTAGTTGATGCCAGCACAACTTGACGACTTTCTAATATAGGGTCCCACTCCATAGTTGATGCTAGCATTACCTGAAGACTTTACAACATAGGGTCCCACTCCGAATTTGATTCCAGCATAACCTTATGACTTTCCAACATAGGGTCCCACTCCGAATTTGATTCCAGCATAACCTTATGACTTTCCAACATAGGGTCCCACCCTCTAGATGATACGGACAGAACCATATAACTATCCAACGTAGGCACCCACTCCCTAGTTGATGCCAGCATAACCTGATGACTTTCCAATATAGGGTCCCACTCCCTAGTTGATGCCAGCATAACTTGATAACTTTCCAAGATAGGGTCCTACTCCCTAATTGATGCCAACATAACCTGATGACTTTCCAACGTAAGGTCTATCTCCCTTGTTGATGCCAGCATAACCTAATGACTTTCCAACATAGGGTCCCACTCCATTGTTGATTCCAACATAATCTGACGACTTTCCAACATAGGGACCCACTCCCTAGTTGATGCCACCATAACCTGATGACTTTCTAACATAGGGTCCCACTCCATAGTTGATGCCAGCATAACCTGACAACTTTCCAACATTGGGTCCCACTCCCTAATTGAAGCCAGCATAACCGGAGGACTTTCCAACGTAGGGTCCCACTCCCTAATTGATGCCAGCATAACCTGATGACTTTCCAACGTAGGGTCCAACTTTGTAGTCTATGCCAGCATAACCTGACGACTTTCCAACATAAGGTTACACTCCCTAGTTGATGCCAGCCTAACCTGATGACTTTCCAACATAGGATCTCACTCTATTGTTGATGCCAGCATAACCTGATGACTTTAAAACATACGGTCCCACTTCCTAATTAATCCAGCATGACCTGACGACTTTCAAACATAGGGTCTCACTCCCAAGATGATACTGGCATAACGTGATAACTTTCTAACATAGGCTCCCACTTCATAACTAATGCCAGAAAGACCTGATAACTTTCCAATATAGGGTCCCACTCCCTAGTTGCTGCCAGCATAACCAGATGACTTTTCAACGTGGGGACCCACTCCCAAGTTGATGCCAGCATAACATGATGTTTTTCCAACTTAGGCTCCCACTCCCTAGTTGATGCCAATATAACCTGATGAGTTTCAAACGTAAGGTCTATCTCCCTTGTTGATGCCAGCATAACCTGATGACTTTCCAACATAGGGTCCCACTCCCTAGTTGATGCCAGCATAACCTGATGACTCTCCAACATAGGGTCCCACTCCCTAGTTGATGCCAGTATAACTCTATAACTTTTCAACATAGGGTCCTACTCCATTGTTGATGCCAACATAACCCGATGACTTTCCAACGTAAAGTCCCACTCCCTAGTTGATGCCACCATAACCTGATGATTTTCTAACATAAGGTCTCACTTTATAGTTGATGCCAACATAACCTGATGACTTTCCAACATATGGTTCCACTCCGTAGTTGATGCCAGCATAACCTGACAACTTTCAAACATAGGGTCCCACTCCCTAGATGAAAGAGGCATAACATGATGGCTTTCCAAGGTACACGCCCTCTCCCTAGTTGTTGCTAGTATAACCTTATGCCTTTCCAACATCAGCTCCCACTCCCCACTCCCTAGTTGATGCCAGCATAACCTGATGACTTTCCAACATAGGGTCCTACACCCTAGTTGATGCCAACATAACCTGATGACTTTCCAACATAGGGTCTCACTTCCTAATCGATGCCAGCATAACCAGATGACTTTCCAACTTAGGGTCCTACTCCCTAGTTGATGTCCGCACAACTTGACGACTTTCTAACATAGAGTCCCACTTCATAGTTGATGCTAGCTTAACCTGACGGCTTTACAACATATGGTCCCATTCCTAAGTTGATGCTTGCATAACCTTATGACTTTCAAACATAGGGTCCCACCCCTAGATGATGCTGACAGAACCATATTACTTTCCAAAGTAGGCTTCCACTCCCTAGTTGATTCCAGCATAACCTGATGACTTTCCAACATAAGGTCCCACTCCCTAGTTGATGCCACTATAACCTGATGACTTTCCAACATAGGGTCCCACTCTATAGTTGATGCCAGCATAACCTAATGACTTTCTAACATACGGTCCCAATCCCTAATTGATGCTGGCATAACCTAATGACTTTTAAACATAGGGTCCCACTCCCTAGATGATTGCAGCATAACCTGATAACTTTCCAAAGTAGGCTCCCACTCCCTAGTTGATGCAAACATAACCTATTAAGTTTCTAACGTAAGGTTTATCTCCCTTTTTGATGCCAGTATAACCTGATGACTTTCCAACATAGGGTCACATTCCATAGTTGATGCCAACATAACCTGATTACATTCCAACATAGGGTCCCACTCCTTAGTTGATGCCAGCATAATCAGATGAGTTTCAAACATAGGGTCCCATTCCCTAGATGATGGCAGCATAACCTGATGACTTTCAAACATATGATCCCACTCCCTAGATAATGCCGGCATAACTTGATAACTTTCGAAAGTAGGCACACACTCCCTAGTTGATGCCACTATAACCTGATGACTTTACAACATAGGTTCTTACTCCCTAGTTGATTCCATCATAACCTGATGACTTTCCAACGTAAGGTCCCACTCCCTAGTTGATGCCACCATAACTTGATGACTTTCCAACATAGGGTCCCACTCCATAGTTGATGCCAGCATAACCTGATGACTTTCAAACATACGGTCTCACTCCTTAGTTGAATCCAGCATAACCTGATGCCTTTCCAACATAGGGTCCAACTCCCTAGTTTATGCCAGCATAACCTGATGGCTTTCCAACATAGGATCTCACTCCCTAGATGATGCCGGCATAACCTAATAACTTTCTCACGTAGGCTCCCACTTCATTACTGATGCCAGAAAAACCTGATGACTTTCCAACATAAGGTCCCACTCCCTAGTTGCTGCCATCATAACCAGATGACTTTCCAACGTGGGGGACCTACTCCCAAGTTGACGCCAGCATAACATGATGTTTTTCCAACGTAGGGTCCAATTCCCTAGTTGATGCCAATATAACCTAATGAGTTTCCAACGTAAGGTCTATCTCCCTTGTTGATGCCAGCATAACCTGATGACTTTCCAATATAGGGTCCCACTCCCTAGTTGATGCCAACATAACCTGACGACTATCAAACATAGGGTCTCACTCCCTAGATGATAGAGGCATAAAATGACGACTTTCCAAGGTAGGCGCCCCACCCCTAGTTAATGCTAGTATAACCTGATGCCTTTCGAACATCGGCTACCACTCCCTAGTTGATGCCGCATAACCTGATGACTTTCAAACATAGAGTCCTGCACCCTAGTTGATGCCAACATAACCTGATGACTTTCCAACATAGGGTCCCACTCCCTAGCTGATGCCAACATAACCTTATGACTTTCCAACATAGGGTCCCACCCCCTAGATAATGGCGACATAACCATATTACTTTCCAACGAAGGCTCCCACTCCATAGTTTGATGCCAGCATAACCTGATGACTTTCCAACATAGGGTCCCACTTCCTAGTTGATGCCAGCACAAATTAATGACTTTCCAACATACGGTCCCACTCTATAGTTGATGCCAGCATAACTTGATGACTTGCCAACATACGGTCCCACTTCCTAATTGATGCCAGCATAACTAGATGACTTTCAAACATAGGGTCCCACTCCCTAGATGATGGCAGCATAACCTGATAACTTTCCAAAATAGGCTCCCACTCCATAGTTGATGCCAGCATAACCTAATCAGTTTCCAACGTAAGGTCTATCTCCCTTGTTGATGTCAGCATAACCTGATGACTTTCCAACATAGGGTCTCACTCCATCGTTGATTCTAATATAACCTAACGATTTTCAAACATAGGGTCTCCCTAGTTGATGCCAGTGTAAGTTGATGAATTTCCAACATACTGTCCCACTCCCTAGTTGATGCCAACACAACTTGACGACTTTCTAATATAGGATCCCACTCCATAGTTGATGCCAGCGTTATCTGAAGACTTTACAACATAGGGTCCCACTTCGATGTTGATTCCAGCATAACCTTATGACTTTCCAACATAGGGTCCCACCCTCTAGATGATACGGACAGAACCATATGACTATCCAACGTTGGCTCCCACTCCCTAGTTGATGCCAGCATAACCTGATGACTTTCCAATATCCCACTCCCTAGTTGATGCCAGCATAACTTGATGACTTTCGAACATAGGGTCCTACTCCCTAGTTGATGCCAACATAACCTGATGAATTTTCAACGTAAGGTCCCACTCCCTAGTTGATGCCACAATAACCTGATGATTTTCCAACATAGGGTCCCACTCTATAGCTGATGCAAGCATAACCTGATGACTTACCAACATACGGTCCCAACTCCCTAGTTGATGCCAGCATAACCTAATGACTTTCAAACATAGGGTCCCACTCCCTAGATGATGGCAGCATAACTTAATGACTTTCCAAAGTAGGCTCCCACTCCCTAGTTGATGCCAGCATAACCTGATGACTTTCCAACATAGGGTCCCACTTCATCGTTGATTCCGACTTAACCTTACGACATTCCAACATATGGTCACACTCCCTAGTTGATGCCAGCATAACCTAATGACTTTCAAACATAGGGTCCCTCTCCCTAGATGATGGCAGCATAACTTAATGACTTTCCAAAGTAGGCTCCCACTCCCTAGTTGATGCCAGCATAACCTGATGAGTTTCCAACGTAAGGTCTATCTCCCTTCTTGATGCCAACATAACCTGATGACTTTCCAACATAGGGTCCCACTTCATCGTTGATTCCGACTTAACCTTACGACTTTCCAACATATGGTCACACTCCCTAGTTGATGCCAGCATAACCTGATGACTTTCTAACATAGGGTCCTACTCCATAGTTGATGCCAGCATAACCTGACGACTTTCCAACATAAGGTTACACTCCCTAGTTGATGCCACCATAACCTGATGACTTTCCAACATAGGATCCCACTCTATAGTTGTTGCTAGCATAACCTGATGACTCTCAATCATACGGTCACACTCCCTAGTTGATGCCAGCATAACCTGACGACTTTTAAACATAGGGTCCCACTCCGTCGTTGATTCCAACTTAACCTGACGACCTTCCAACATAGGGTCCCACTCCCTAGTTGATGCCAACATAACCTGATGACTTTCTAACATAGGGTCCCATTCCATAGTTGATACTAGCATAACCTGACGACTTTCCAACATTGGGTCCCACTCCCTAGTTAAAGCCAGCATAACCTGATGACTTTCCAACCTAGGGTTCCACTCCATCATAGATTCCAACATAACCTGACGACTTTCCAACATTGGGTCCCACTCCCTAGTTAAAGCCAGCATAACCTGATGACTTTCCAACATAGGGTACCACTTCCTAGATGATGCCGGCATAACCTGATGACTTTCCAACGTAGGCTCCCACTCCCTAGTTGATGACATCATAACCTGATGATATTCCAACATAAGGTCTATCTCCCTTGTTGATGCCAGCATAACCTGATGACTTTCCAACCTAGGGTTCCACTCCATCATAGATTCCAACATAACCTGACGACTTTCCAACATAGGGTCCCACTACCTAGTTGATGCCAGCATAACCTGATGACTTTCCAACGTACGGTCCCACTCCCTAGTTGATGCCAGCATAACCTGATGCCTTTCCAACATAGGGTCTCACTCCCTAGTTAATGCCAGTATAACCTGACGACTTTCAAACATAGGTTCCCACTCCCTAGATGATATACGCATAACATGATGGCTTTCCAAGGTGGGCGCCCCCTCCCTAGTTAATTCTAGTATAACCTAATGCCTTTCGAACATCGGCTCCCACTCCCTAGCTGATGACGCATAACCTGATGACTTTCCAACATAGGGTCCTGCACCCTAGTTGATGCAAACATAACCTGATGACTTTCCAACATAGGGTCCCACTCCCTAATTGATGCCAGCATAACCTGATGACTTTACAAAATAGGGTCCCACTCCCTAGTTGATGCCCACACAACTTGACGACTTTCTAACACAGGGTCCCACTTCATAGTTGATGCAAGCATAACTTGACGACTTTACAACATAGGGTCCCACTCTGAAGTTGATGCCAGCATAACCTTATGACTTTCAATCATTGGGTCCCACCCCCTAGATGATGCCGACATAACCATACTACTTTCCAACGTAGGCTCCCACTCCCTAGTTGATGCCAGCATAACCTGATGACTTTCCAACATAAGGTCCCACTCCCTAATTGATGCCACTATAACCTGATGACTTTCCAGCATAAGGTCCCACTCTATAGTTGATGCCAACGATGGAATGGGACTCTATAGTTTATGCCAGCATAACCTGATAACTTTCCAACATACGATCCCACTCCCTAATTGATGCCAGCATAACCTGATGACTTTCAAATATAGGGTCCCACTCTCTAGATGATGGCAGCATAACCTGATGACTTTCCAAAGTAGGCTCCCACTTCCTAGTTGATGCAAACGTAAGGTCTATCTCCCTTGTTGATGCTAGCATAACCTGATGACTTTCCAACATAGGGTCACATTCCATAGTTGATGCCATCATAACCTGGTGACTTGCCAACGTAGGTTCCCACTCATTACTTGATGCCAGCATAACTTGATGCCTTTCCAACATACCGTCCAGCTGCATAGTTGATGCCATCATAAACTGATGACTTTCCAACATAGGGTCCCACTCCCTAGTTGATGCCAGCATAACCTGATGACTTTCAAACATATCATCCCACTCCCTAGATGATGTCGGCATAACCTGATGACTTTCCAACATAGGGTCCCACTCCCTAGTTGATGCCAGCATAACCTGATGACTTTCAAACATATCATCCCACTCCCTAGATGATGTCGGCATAACCTGATGACTTTCCAAAGTAGGCTCATACTCCCTAGTTGATTCTAGCATAACTTGATGACTTTCCAACCATGGGTCCTACTCACTAGTTGATGCCAACATAACATGATGACTTTACAATGTAAGGTCCTACTTCCTAGTTGATGCCACAATAACCTGATGACATTCTAACATAGGGTCCCCACTCTATAGTTGATGCTAACATAACCTGATGACTTTCCAACATACAGTCCTACTCCCTAGTGATAACAACACGATAGGGGTCCGAGAACTACTAAAGAAAATCAAGAAACATGCGGAAGCTAAAAGAAAAATAAAGAAACAAAAAAGACGAAAAATTAAAGATAGATTGAATTCAAGAAAGAGTTTCTTGAAATCAAGAAGTGTATTCTTGGAGTTGAATCCTAACAACAACAATTAGCTAACAAAGAACTAATCGCCTTTGGTAGAGACTTAAAAACAAGAAATAGATTGTGAAACCCGACCCTTTAGAATAACAAGAACAACAATAAGCCTAAACTTATCACCTTTCTTGAATACCTAGAAGTGATCTAAGATTTCGAAAGAATTTAATCTTACCACCTTAAGTTGAGTCTTGAAGGTTGAAGAATAAATCCAAGAGTAGCCACACGCACAAGAGTGCAAGAAAAATCTCACAATTTTTATTGATAGTCTATAATAATCTAAGTCTAAAAACCAAGAAGACACCCTTTATATAGAGAGGGGTCACGAAATTGTACCTAAAAAACAAGGAAATAAAGTCCTAAACTACTTTGGACAACAAGTCCAACTACCTTAGGAAAAGGAAAATACTAGGAAGCAAAACCCAAGTCATTCTTGGAAAGTACTTCCAACAATCTTAGGAAAAGGAAAACATAACCTTAACTAACTAGGAAAGCAATAAATATAGTCCCATAATATATGGAAATAAGTCCCAAACCAATCTTGGAAAGAATCTTGAAAATCTTGGAAATTTTGAAGGAAATTGGCAAGCAACTTGGCACAAACTTGCATTCAACATCTTGAATGGCTATTGTATTCTTCTTGGACATCAAGTAAGTCCTTTTTATGCTATGAAAATGGGGCTTTATGTAGGACTTCATGGGCTTCAAGTTTGGACACATTTTAGGTGCCAAATTGGTTCAAAAGTTGACTGACTAGGACCTTCTTCAAAGCATGTATCTTGGGATCCAATCCTCCTCTTCTTGGACATAAACTTGGGCCATAAAACAATTGTAATATATACCCAATTCATATCCTTTGTCCTTGGGCTCTGTCATCCCAATTAACAACTTCTTTACTTGCACTTGATGTCTAATGACCTTGTTTGGCAACAATTTAGCTTGACATCTTGTTAAAGGCTCTCTTTGAGGTTCCAAACCTTCATTCTTGTCCTTGAATAGATTTGAGCTTCCTAGGATGCTATCATTCCCCTCTTCTTAAAGAAAATTCGTCCTCGAATTTCGACCTTGCAAGAAAAAGAAAACATGCACTAGTAAATGACATCCACTAATCTGAAAAAATGGTAGGAATAAAACAAGATAGTGACCATGTGTCCACTTAACCCAATTAAGCCTAATAGCATAACCTGATGACTTTCCAACATAGGGTCTCACTCCCTAATTAATGCAAGCATAACCTGATGACTTTCCAACATCCCCTACTCCCTAGTTGATGCCCACAAAACTTGATGACTTTCTAACATACTTCATAGTTGATGCGAGCTTAACCTGACGACTTAACAACATAGGGTCCCACTCCGAAGTTGATGCCAACATAACCTTATGACTTTCAAACATAAGGTCCCACCCCCTAGATGATGCTGATAGAACCATATTACTTTCCAAAGTAGGCTTCCACTCCCTAGTTGATGCCAGCATAACTTGATGACTTTCCAACATAAGGTCCCACTCCCTAGTTGATGCCACTATAACCTGATGACTTTCCAGCATAAGGTCCTACTCTATAGTTGTTGCCAGGATAACCTGATGACTTTCCAACATACGGTCCCAATCCCTAATTGATGCCAGCATAACCTGATGACTTTCAAACATAAGGTCTCACTCCCTAGATGATAACAGCATAACCTGATGACTTTCCAAAGTAGGCTCCCACTCTCTAGTTGATGCCAGCATAACCTATTAAGTTTCCAACGTAAGGTCTATCTCCCTTGTTGATGCCAGCATAACCTGATAATTTTAAAACATAGTGTCACATTCCATAGTTGATGTCAGCATAACCTGATGATTTTCCAACGTAGGGTACCACTCCCTAGTTGATGCCAACATAACCTGATGAGTTTCAAACATAGGGTCCCACTCCCTAGATGATGGCAGCATAACCTGATGACTTTCAAACATATGATCCCACTACCTAGATGATGCCGACATAACATGATGAAGACCCTATGTTGGAAAGTCATAAGGTTATGCTGGCATCAACTTCGGAATGGGACCCTATATTGTAAAGTCGTTAGGTTAAGTTGGCATCAACTATGAAGTGGGACCCTATGTTAGAAGGTCGTCAAGTTGTGTGGGCCTCAACTAGAGAGTGGGACCCTATGTTAAAAAGTCATCAGGTTATGATGGCATCAATTCGGGAGTGGGGCCCTATGTTGGAAAGTCATCAGGTTATGTTGGCATCAACTAGGGAGCAGGACCTTATGTTGGAAAGTCATCAGGTTATAATGGCATCAACTAGGGAGTCAGAAGTGGGAGCTGATGTTTGAAAGGCATAAGGTTATACTAGCATAAACTAGGGAGGGGGCGCCTACCTTGGAGAGCCATCATGTTATGCCTCTATCATCTAGGGAGTGAGACTCTATGTTTGAAAGTCGTCAGATTATGCTGGAATCAACTAGGGAGTGGAACCATATGTTGGAAAGTCATCAAGTTATGTTGGCATCAACTATAGAGTGGGACCTAATGTTGGAAAATCATCAGGTTATGGTGGCATCAACTAGGGAGTGGGACCTTACGTAGGAAATCCATCAGGTTATGTTGGCATCAACTAGGGAGTAGGACCCTATGTTGGAAAGTCATCAGGTTATGCTGGCATCAACTAGGGAGTGGGAGCTGATGTTGGAAAGGCATCAAGTTATACTAACATTAACTAGGGAGTAGGACCCTATGTTGGAAAGTTATCAGGTTATGCTGGCATCAACAAGAGAGATAGACCTTTCATTGGAAACTCATCAGGTTATACAGGCATCAACTAGGGAAAGGGACCCTACGTTGGAAAAACATCATGTTATGATGACGTCAACTTGGGAGTGGGTCCCCACATTGGAAAGTCATTTTGTTATGTTGGCAGCAACTAGGGAGTGGGACCCTATGTTGGAAAGTCATCAGGTTTTTCTCCCCCTAGATGATGCCGATAGAACCATATTACTTTCTAACGTAGGCTTCCACTCCCTAGTTGATGCCAACATAACCTGATGACTTTCCAACATAGGGTCCCACTCCCTAGTTGATGCCAGTATAACTTGATGACTTTCCAACATAGGGTCCTACTCCCTAGTTGATGCAAACATAACCTTATGACTTTCCAACTTAAGGTCTCACACCCTAGTTGATGCCACTATAACTTGATGACTTTCCAACATAGGGTCCCACTCTATAGTTGATGCCAGCATAATCTGATGATTTTCCAACATACGGTCCCAATCCCTAATTGATGCCAGCATAACCTGATGACTTTCAAACATAGGGTCCCACTCCCTAGATGATGGCAGCATAACCTGATGACTTTCCAAAGTAGGCTCCTACTCCCTAGTTGATGCCAGCATAACCTGACAAGTTTCCAACGTAAGGTCTATCTCCCTCTTTGATGCCAACATAACCTGATGACTCTCCAATATAAGTTCACATTCCATAGTTGATGCCCGCATAATCTGATAACTTTCCAACTTAGGGTCCCACTCCCTAGTTGATGCCAGCATAACCTGATGCCTTGCCAACATAGGGTCCCACCCTATAGTTGATGCCAGCATAACCTGACGACTTTCCAACATAGGGTCCCACTCCCTAGTTGATGCCAACATAACCTGATGACTTTCAAACATATGATCCCACTCTCTAGATGATGCCTGCATAACCTGATGACTTTCTAAAGTAGGCTCGCACTCCCTAGTTGATGCCAGGATAACTTGATGACTTTACAACATAGAGTCCTACTCCCTAGTTGATGCCACCATAACCTGATGACTTTCCAACATAGGGTCCCACTCTATAGTTGATGCCAGCATAACCTGATGACTTACCAACATACGGTCCCACTCCCTAGTTGATGCCAGCATAACTTGATGACTTTCAAACATATGATCCCACTCCCTAGATGATGCCGGCATAACCTGATGACTTTCCAAAGTAGGCTCACACTCCCTAGTTGATGCCAGCATAACTTGATGACTTTCAAACATATGATCCCACTCCCTAGATGATGCCGGCATAACCTGATGACTTTCCAAAGTAGGCTCACACTCCCTAGTTGATGCCAGCATAACTTCATGACTTTACAACATAAAATCATACTCCCTAGTTGATGCCACCATAACCTGATGACTTTCCAACATATCCCACTCTTTAGTTGACGCCGGCATAACTTGATGACTTTCCTAAGTAGGGTCACACTCCTTAGTTCATGCCAGCATAACCTGATGACTATCCAACGTAAGGTCTCACTCCTTAGTTGAATCCAGCATAACTTGATGACTTTCCAACATAGGGTCCAACTCCCTTGTTGATGCCAGCATAACCTGATGACTTTCCAACATAGGGTCTCACTCCCTAGATGATGCCGGCATAACCTCATAACTTTCTAACGTAGGCTCCCACTTCATAACCGATGCCAGAAAAACCTGATGACTTTCCAACATAGGGTCCCACTCCCTTGTTGGTGCCAGCATAACCTGATGACTTTCCAACATATGGTTCCACTCCCTAGTTGATGACAGCATAACTTGACGACTTTCAAACATAGGGTCCCACTCCGTAGATGATAGAGGCATAACATGATGGCTTTCCAAGGTAGGCGCCTCCTCCCTAGTTGATGTTAGTATAACTTGATGCCTTTCCAACATCAACTCCCACTTTCCAGTTGATGCCAGCATAACCTGATGATTTTCCAACATATGGTCGTACTCACCTGATGACTTTCCAACGTAAGGTCCCACTCCCTAATTGATGCCACCATAACCTGCTGATTTTCCAACATAAGGTCCCACTCTATAGTTGATTCCAGCACAGCCTGATGACTTTCCAACATATGGTTCCACTCCCTAGTTGATGGCAGTATAACTTGACGATTTTTGAGTGCTATCTTAATAGAAGAACCTGGTTCTTCTTGGTGTTCCAACTTCTACTTGTGCGTTATAATAAATGCAGTAAAGTAAAAACACAGAGATTTTTACGCGGAAAACACCTGGCTCAAAAGGTGAAAAAACCACGACCTACTACTCAGTAAGATTTTTCCCAAACTCTTCACTACAACTCTGAGCCAAACAACATTTACAATATAAACTCTTTTGTAAACCTAGGACTAACTCTAATCCCTTTGTGTCAAACTAACCTCTAGCTAATTGCGACAAGCTTCAAGTTAACTCTAACTTGAACAGTGTGTACCTATTATAATTGCTTCTAATAAAGCTGAAAGATACAATATTAAATCACCTACTACAACCAACTAGACTCGAAAGACAAACAGATGGAACTGGTTCTTCTAGGTGGTCCGTAGCCTTTGTGTCGCACAAGGATTCTGCTTGCAAAATAACTCTGGGAATTTTGCTTTCAATTCTTGTGTCACTTCTGTCTTTGTGCGATCAATTCTTCAGTAAGAACGTTTCCCCATTATATAGCGCCAGTAGTTGAGATGTTCTTGTTTAGTTCTAATGCAACTCTTCCTTGGTGGAAGAGTTTGTGTTTATCTCAACTTTGATTATTTCTGTCCTTGCTGAACTCGAACTCTAACCTCTTATGAATTTGCAACATTTTTGCATTAGGAGACAACCTCTTAGTTCATGGATAATTCACAATCATATTTATCTCTTGTGCATAGACAGTTCTTGTGCCAATGGGTCTGTTCACGTATGTTTGCCCTGATGGACCTGGTTCAACTAGGTAGACATTTGTCAATCTTCAAAACCATTTCCTTTCTTTGGCCAACAAATTCCCCCTTTTTAATGATGACAAACTTTGTGCTTCAGGCCTGTTTCAGCTTAGTCCAACATTGACATATATAAGAGTATTAAGGATTTATCATAAAGAACCAGGTTCATTAGGTTATAAATATCACATGTTCAGAGCACAACATATCTTCCCCTTTTGGCATCATCGAAAAGTTGCAAAACAAATTGTGTGAATCCCAGATTTTTAACACTTACTCATGGACATTTGGGCAAATGCATATGCAGTCATGGATTAATCATCAATAATCAACTATGAATTAAAACTTATCAAAGAAATATAGACAATGAATAAGAACAAATGAAGCAAACTTCATTGATATACAGAATATGATTCTGCCACAATCTACAAAATAAAATAAAAACAGTTAAAACATGAGCAACAAACAAACAAAAAAATCTCGAATCTGGTTCACTGAAAATTCTAGGTAGGGCTAAGAAATTAAGGCATGGAAGAACTGCAGACCTGGTTTATTTAGCCAAGGTAGATGGTTCAGCAGACTTAGAAATAGATGAATACTTCATTGAACAAGTCTTGGCTTTCTTGAGCTTAGGGGTCTTAATCTCTACCTCTGCCACTTTTTCACTTTGATTGATCAGGTCCATCTCATCTGCTTCAACAACCTCAATAGGCTCAACAACCTTTTCTTTCCCTTTTTTCACTCTTTTCTTCTTACTCTCCTCTAAAGCTCTCTTCAACTCGCCCTCACTTTGCTTTAACTTGCTCCTTGTAGTTCTTCCTCTTGGAAGAGAAATATCGGAAGTCTCAGACGGAGCAGCTTTTCTTTTATTGTTTGCTATTGTTGTCTCGGAAGTTTGAGCTTTATGAGTTCTTTTCTTCTTTGGATTGTAACTATCGCCTAACGTTTTTAGCAGATCCGCCAGGGTTTCCTCAGTAGATGAACCAGGTTCATGTGTGTGCTTTCCTAGATTTACTAACCCTTCAGCGGCTTCTCCTGATTCACTTCCCCCTGTGTTCTTGCTACTTTCTTCCTCTTTCTCTGGATCAGCTCCACAAATAGCCATTCTAACAGATTCAGATGTGGGTGAAGAACCAACCACTTCTTTCCCTTTTCCCCTTCTCATTACTACGTACTCCCTCACTCTCCTTTTCTTTTCTATTTTATTTTTACCTCCTCTCCTTTTTGTCTCGGGCATTTCCATATCTACCACAGACCCAACCAGTATGAACCTATTTTCTAAGTTTGCAGCGACCTCAGAAATGACCTCAGAAGAAGGTTATGGTACAGAAGTTACCTGTTCAGAATCGAAAGACCCAGTTTCTTCCCCCTCAGTCGCCGACTTTAAAGAGTCATCGGAAATTTGGGAATGGTTCTGTAAAGGAGGGGATGGCTTGAATGAAATTTTAGTTTTGAATATACGGTTAAGGCTTCCCTAGAATCTAGGTATTTTAATTTGGTGAGGATTCTTGTTGAAACGGAACTGGTTCAAAGTTAATTGGATAGGCTTTTGAAGATTTTGAGTTTGGGTAGAGTTCTGCTCATGATTTAATTATTGGTATTTCAAAGTGTACGGAGTGTAGAACACATACCTCGCCTTTCAGATGAACCAACACGATGAACCAGGTTCATCATTTTAGAATCCTCTTGATCAAGCCTCAATTCGCAGAGATAGAAAAATTTTTATTAGTGACCAGTAAGTCATATCAAAACATGGCATAACAGTATACTTTTTACAGTATGAGAATAAGCAATTGTTAATCTGATTATTTACACAAATTCCTGATTTTCTAGCCAAATTTCTTCATTTTTCCTTCTTCTTTTTCCTTTTTTTTTTCATGTACATTCTGAACTGGTTCAATCCGATGATCTTAATCATCCCTAATAGTAACATGTTCCTTTCAAAATGCTCTCTACTCAGTGCTTTTGCAAAGATATCAATAATCTGTTTATCAGTAGCATAAAACTCAATAGTGATCAATCCCTTCTCATAATTATCCCTTAAAAATGATGTCTAGCATCTCTATGCTTAGTTCTTTTGTGATGAACCGAGTTCTTGGTCATACTAATTGCATTAGTGTTTTCACAAAAGATAGGTATATAACCTACATCAATCCCACAATCAATTAATTGTTGTTTGATCCACAACATTTAGCCCAACATGAGGCAGCAGCAATACACTCAATTTCAGCAGTAGATAAGCCCTCAGGATTTTACCTTTTTGCTGGCCCAAGACACAAGACTTACCAAGAAAGTGTGTCATACCCGACGTGCTCTTTCTATCCTCAAGAAATGCTGCATAATCAATATCATCATATCCCACTAAGTTGAAATTACTACCTTATGGATACCATAGACAAAGGTCAGTGGTGCCTTTTAGGTATCTCAAGACCCTCTTGATAGCAGTCAAGTAAGACTCTTTTAGATTTTCCTGGAATCTAGCACAAAGGCCTATAGTGAAAACAATGTCAGGTTTGCTAGCAGTGAGATATAACACAGAGATAATCATTCCCCTATACATCTTCTCATCAACAGATGAACCGGGTTCATCCATATCCAATTTCGTGGATGTTGCAATAGGAGTGTCAATTTCTTTGGATGTTCCTTCCTGGTTTTGTTACTGAGGAATAGGTTCATGGACAGGTTCCCTCGAGGTTTGAGGATCGGTTACTCTCTAGTCCGTTCCCCTTATCACGTTGCCCTGGGTGGAAGGACCTGTTCCATCATCTGTTCCTTCATGTGATGCTGCTTCAGGAGGGACTGTGGCTTCATTTGAGTTTCTTGTCAGTCCAATCTCTTCATCATCTTGTTCCTTATCAACCCCAATGATCTCACCTTTCTTCCCATTTCCAAAGGAGACATTACCTTTGAGGTTCTCAAGCGAAAGGAATTGGTCCTTGCTTCTTGTCATGTGCTTTGAGCAGCCACTATCCATGTACCATATTTGGTTGCTCCCCTTCACTTGAACCTGCAAAAGGAGATCATGGGTTAGTCTTAGGAACCCAATCTAGTTTGGGTCCCTTTCTATAGGCAAAAGGATAAATCACATTCTTTTTAGTCCAACTTGGCAGCCTATTTTTCCCTAGAACAAATTTTTTGTTCTTCTGACTTGCCTTCTCTTTTGTATGCATTCACTTTTATAGTGACCCGTATTACCACAGTGTGTGCAAATATTGTTCTCAGGGAGTGTGAGGTACTTGCCTTTGGGATCCCACTTAGGTGTAGAGTTCCCAAAGCCAAGTCCTCTTCTGTTGCTACTATGATGTTTTTGTAGCCATGAAAGTGCATCAGAGGATCTGTTCCATTTACAAGTTATGTCTAGCTCATGCTTAACCTTAGTCAAGTCCTCCTTCAGGGTTCTTACCAGTTCACCCTTTTTATAAAAGCTCATCTTTTACCTTTCCTAGATCCTTTTCTAGTGAGAGTTGTGTGTCACTGGCTATTTCTTTACCTGTTCCTAACTTCAATTTCAGATTTTCAGATCTAAGTTCTAAGACAGTTGTATCAAGTGCAGGAACCTGGTTCTTCAATGCAGTATTTTCCTTTTCAGTTTTACAAATATTTATTTCCAGGTTTTTGCATTCTGCTATTAAAAAGTTACACTCTTTTGACAACTGTTCTTTTTCAGAACTTATATTCTTAGATTCATCAATTAAAATTAGAAACAATTCAAATAGTCTATCTTTAGAAAGGAGTTTAATTTTATCCTTAAGGTCCAGAAAACTTATCTCGGATTCTTCATCAGGTTCATCTTCAGATGCCCGAACTGCTATAAGAGCTCGTTCAGCAACCATTGCTTTGGATGACCTTTTGTTGTAGTTCTTCTTGTCATGAACATGTTCCTTCTTTCTGTTCCGTCTTTCAGATTTCTCCTTTTTCCACTCGACTTCCCACATAGGACAGTTCTTGATCATGTGGTTCTTTTTACCATATTTGAAGCATCCATCAGTCATCTGCAAGTGATCATCGAACAATGGTGGCCTAGTGGTGGATTTCTCTTTACACCTTTCAGGTAGTGCACTCATCTTGATCTTTTCTTAAGGTGTTAGCCTCTTCAAGGATAACCTGCTTTGATACCAATTGATGTTTTATACTTCAATACCACACA